>CAUZXS010000744.1:5000-40000 GCA_963585895.1 Sepioteuthis lessoniana
GAGTTAATAATCTCTTATATTTTTTTTTTTTTTTTTGTATTAGAATAATTTGCCATTTTTATTTTATTTACGTTTTGTTTTTGTTTTTGTTTTTCAGGTGAGTGCTTTTGAAAAATATCTGATCAATTTACTGTTCCCCCCTCAGAACAAGGTGGATTTTTTTTTAAAGGTAAGTTTCCAATAAAATTTAAAAATGAAAGAATTTAGGGAGGATAAAAACCTTTAATTACTCATGGTTAGTTAAAGTTTTAATTGTTGTAATAGATAATCCTTTGTTATTTATGTTATTTTTTTTTAAATTAATTTTTCCCTTTGTCATATATATATATATATATATTGTCATCCACAGACAGACTGTTTCGTTCTATCAGAACTCTTCAGTGTGGCTAGACCCGCAGGACGCTCGAAGCCGGGATCGAAACCCGTCTAACTTTACGATAGATTAAGGTTTCAGACCACACAGCTACAAGCGGACTACGTTGGCTAAGGGAATTTTAAGGTATTTTATATATATATATATATTTTTACAATTAATTTACTATAATTCTAACCGACAGTAAAATAAAAAACGGAAGTGGGTTAAATGGGGAGATAACACTTAACCCCTCTTCTATCCCCTCCCATCCTTCTTTCCTGTGTCTATTCTGATTTATTTTATCCATAAGATCTGAAGAAGTCCTGTTAATGAATTTTTTTCGTGTTTTTTGATTTTATCAAAAACACCTAACAGGATGGAAATAAATTTATAATCCTAATGTGACCGGTTTGTGTTTTTTCTTAATGATATATATATATAGAGAGAGAGACAGAGAGAGATAAATCAGAATAGACACAGGAAAGAAGGATGGGAGGGGATAAAAGAGGGGTGAAGAGTTATCTCCTCATTTAACCCACTTCCGTTTTTTATTTTATTGTCGGTTAAAATTATAGTAAATTAATTGAAAAATATATATATATATATATATGACAAGGGAAAAATTAATTTAAAAAAAAAAATATATATATATATATATATATATATATATATGACAAAGGGAAAAAATCACTTTCTTGGTATCATTATAAATTTATTTCAGGTTCCTACAAATTCTTATAAGTTTTGGATTTCCTCCTTAAATCATATGATATATATATATATTCTTACTTATTTCCCTATTCAGTAGGTATCATACAATAACTGATGTTTATACAACAGCATTGCTTCTAACAAAGCCTTCATCAGATGATGACTCTGGGTTCAGGCATGGTTTTGGGGCTGAAGCATCATTACCACTAGCCAAGAGCACCCCAGCAGTATCTCACAACACCACCAGACTTTGTCCGATTGTTGTCGCTCTATAGGATTGCCAGATCCACTATCTGTATATTATGACCTTTCTACTTGCCTCAGACTTCATATCTCTATATCTAAATCTATCTATCTATCCATCTTGTTTCTATTAAATCAATTTATCTATCTATCGCATGGGGTAAATTGATTAAATTGATAATTTTGCACGTACACTTTGTTGCACAGTAAACAAAACCTGAAACAAACTAGAATTAAGAGGAACGCAACAATATCAGGCAATTCATTTCTCTGGAAATTTGGAAATTGCATGTTCTACTGCTTTAAGGCAAATAGTTTGAATGATTCGTTTGAGAACGTCAACATAGATGACATTCTGTCCTGCTTGAGAGAGACAGGATTCTACCAAAGAATATGATCGATTGAAACTCTATAATCATGTCCAAACAAATGAGCTCTTGCATGTTTAATGTTATCTACGAAGTATTCGTTTAGAAATCTCAGGTTTAATACAAAGCGTCTCAAAATAGATGCAACCCATTAATATGATAATTCATACTGCATCAAGTCATCTTTCATCTGAGTCTTAAAAAGCAATCATCTCACTTCAGAAAGGTCCAACCAGGTGACAAGGGCAGAAATTGATTGACTTTATCACACAGCGCACGTGAAAGACCAAGTTCTTGGGAACATCTTTGGAGGGACTTTTTCAGACTCCTTCTGAGAGAAACTCTCGCCATATTCACATTGTCCAGCATCTTGCAGTCAACTTCCTGCCAGATCTGGGATTTTCTGTCTTATTGTTGAGATTGTTTACTGACCCTGTGGCTTGAAATTTGTGTACCTAATGATAAATTTCGGTTTTCTGGGGATAATTAAGTTAAACTAGATGCAAAATTTTGCTTGTACAGTTTTGAATGATTTTGCCTCCAAAATGACACAAAATATCTTTTCCTCTCTCGTCCGAGGCATTGTGATGGAGGATTAACAGTTGTTATAGTATACTAAAGACATTGACACGTGGCGAAGGAAGGCATGGACAGCTATCGGTAAGCTATCGATCATATGGAAGTCAAACCTGACCGATAAAATGAAACGCAGTTTCTTCTAAGCAGTGGTCGTATCGATACTGCTATATGGATGCACTACTTGGACGCTAACAAAACAACTGGAGAAAAAGCTAGATGGCAATTACACAAGAATGCTGCAAGCAATATTGAACAAGTCCTGGAGGCAACACCTAACAAAGCACCAACTATACAGCCGCCTACCTCCCATCATGAAAACTATCCAAGTTAGACAAACCAGACATGCAGGACATTGCTGGAGAAGCAGGGACAAGCTCATAAGTGATGTACTCCTATGGACCCCCACATATGGCCGAGCAAAAGCAGGACGACCAGCTCGAACATACATACAGCAGTTCTGTGAGGATACGGGATGTAGCCCTGAAGACCAGCCAGAGGCGATGAACGATAGGGAGAAGTGATGAGAGAGGGTCAGGGATATCCGTGCTGGCGGCATGACATGATGATGATGATTTTCAAATCGGAAACAAAAAAGTAGAGTTATTAGCTTAACATGATATGATTGGTCCAAGAGAATGGGAGGCTAGCTTCTGGGGAGGGAGAAAGAAAAGAAAAAGAAGAATGACTGGACAAAACAACAGTGCAGTTGGCTGACCTCTGAGTAACCCAGTCAAGAGTGCTGGTTGGGGGTCAGCTGGTCATGGGTGAATGACTGGTGAGTTGAGGATAACTAGAAAATATTGGAGGTCCCAAATCTTCTGCATAGGTGTAGAACCAGTGGAAACCTAGGTTCCTCCCACAGACACCAGGTAGAAGGAAGGGGACTACTTGGTTTGAGGGAGGCTTAGCTAGAATACTGATAAGTATACAGAGTTGAACACTACCCATGAAGATGTAAGGAGACAAAAATTTACAAGCCCCATTTTGGGGATGGGCTCTGAAAGGACGCCTTACACTAGACGCGATCTTTTAAAGATAAAACCAGCAGACAAGTATGCGGTTGGTTGGGTTTTATGGCATATCAACCTTTTATTGGATATTTAATGCCAAATCCATTTTTATACAAATAATCAGTTCTATTTCAAGCAACTCGGTTTAGCATGAATACATGGTTTAATTGTAAAAAAACATTTCTATTTCAAGCTATTCAGTTGAGTCAAACAGTTCTAATTGAATCAGTTCAGTTTAATATAAGTACAGTTTTTGTCCACACACACACACAGTTAAATGTCAAAAAAAGATCTATTTCAAACAATGCAGTTTAGCATAAGTACAGTTTGAATATCAAAAGTTTTATTTTAAGTAATTCAATTTAGCATAAGTACACAGTTTAAATGTCAAAACAGTTCTATTTCAAGTAATTCAGTTTATTGTAAGTACACAATTTAGTTCTATTTAACCCATGGATCAGGCCCTATCAGATTTCCTTTACACACTGTTAAATGTTAAAACAGTTCTATATTAAACAAATCAGTTTAGTGTAGGTAATTTACTAAGCTTTTTTGCTTAGATGTAGCACAAGGCCGCATGAATTGGGCACCCAATGAGAATCGAACTCACTCGTGTAGGTTTGCTAGTCTACCTTGCTAACCATTACACCACCCGAGGTGCCCTAAAATCAGTTTAGTGTAAGTACAGTTTCAATGTCATTTTAAATAATTCAGTTTAGCCTAAGCACGCAGTTTAAATGTAAGTACAGTTTAATTGTCAAAAACATTTCTATTTCTAGCTATTCAGTTTAGTCAAACAAGTATAAGTATGCCTTTAGTTCTATTTAACCCTATCAGGTGCTACTACACTGGGCCAAAGTGAACCTGGGAGCAACGGCAATGAAGGGGTACTCCACATTCCCCAAAGCTCAAGCATTATTGGGACCTCACCATTAGATTGTTTAATGTCATATATCCAGGACACTCGTGGGGGGGGTCTTACCCCTCTGCAGAGATGCAGTCTGTGTATTCTACAGCCCCAGCCAACTGGGCAACTGTTGAATGGTTTTCAAGTATTCCTATCTAATACTAATAATTATGGTTTCAAGTAATTATATCTATTTAAGAGCAATCATTTGTGTGGGGGTTGTATGTAATTTGGTTATTTCAGTCGATGTGCGTCCGTAATTTACGGGTATTGCTCTCTTAATTATTCCCACCACAAATACAACACAAAACTTTACAATCGCGTAAAAGAAATGGAATAGAACACACCGAACATTAAACAACGAACAATTTAATATGCATATAACAGAATATGAAAACAAACAAAATACATGATGTGTAAATGGCCTTTTGGAAAATAAAGTTTGGCAAGAAGAAAATAAATTTGTTTAAAGATGTGTGTATGTTCATGTTAACGGAGTCCGTAAATAAGTCATTCTTACATTAAGTTCATAGCGGGTTTTATGATTGTGGCGACAGCATGTCGCGTTGATGAAAGAAAGTTTGTCGGGTTTCTTTTGAATGTGATTCTTGGCCATCTGAAGAGAGGTCATAAACTTTAGTTGAGGAAGGAAAGGAATTTGTCGGACACAGTATCGGCTACTGCTTTACTGGCTTAGTGGTTTGTCTTCATCTGTCTTCGTTTGTGTGAAAGCTTGTGTGTAAGTCTGTGTCTTGTGTGTATGGCTCCCTAACTCTGTGTTATTTATATCCTACAGATGGATCAAAGAATCGTCCTAAAATTTTGACGCGTAGATATTTATTGACCAATCAGATTTGTATTTTACTATTTTATTTTCGAGCCTAAATATTTTCTGTTAGTTGACTTCCAATCCTATTTTTCTAGAATGTTCTATTCTATGTTTTTAGCTGATTGGTTGAAATATATAAAAATGTAATTTAAATGCTAATACGGTTTTGATTCTTAATTTCTAGAATGTTCTTAAGTATGTTTTTATTGCTTATTTTAAGACTAGAAAAAATGTGTATCCCATATTTGCACAATTTTATGGGTTCAAGTAACTACAGAGAGGGATGGGTTAATTGTTGACTCAATTAGGCAAAAATGTAAATAACACTTTATCAGATATATTTACTAAATTTACTGAATTGCTTGAAATAGAACTGTTTTGATATTTAACTGTGTGGCCAAAATTTATACTTATACTAAACTGAATTGTTTGAATTAGAAGTGTTTGGCTAAAGTGAATAGTTCAATTGTCAAAAACATTTCTATGTACACATGCTAAACTGAATTGTCTGAAATAGAACTGATTATTTGTATAAAAATGTATTTGGCATTAAATAACCTACAATGGTTGATATGCCATAAAACCCAACAAAACCAAATCATATATATTTGATATATATGTATAAAGAGGATTTGGCATTAAATAACCTACAATGGGTGATATGCCATAAAACGAAACCAATCCATTCTGTTCGCTTTCAGACTATTACCCTTAGGAAAGGTATGAACCCTCTTATCCACCCCCCTCAGCTAAGGATCAAATAGTACCACTATTGTTCTTCTACATGAAGACTGATATGCCATCAAAAATAAAGAAACCAGATAATTACAGCCACCTACCACCCATCACGAAAACTATCAAAATTAAACAAATCAGACATGCTGGAGAAGTAGGGATGAGCTTATAAGTGATGTACTCCTGTGGACCCCTTCACATGGACAAGCAAAGGCAGGACGACCAGTACGAACCTACACACAGCAGCTCTGTGCTGATACAGGATGTGGCCTGAAGACCTACCGGAAGCAATGGACGATAGGGAGGGGTGGCAAAAGAGGGTCAGGGATATCCGTGCTGATACCGCAACATGATGATGGTTACTTAAATTTAGTGTTTACAATTGAATATACTAAGTTATTTGAATTAAATAACCCAATTAGTGTTGACATGCGATAAACAAAGAAAATATACAACCCCAACCTGTACATATCTATCTCAGTTTATTCAATTCTGGACTAATACCCTTCGGAAGAGTATAGACTCTAGCTATGACTTAAATAATACTACTGTTCTTGGCATTAGATAACCCACAAAGTTTGATATGCCATTAAAACAAATAGACATCCCTCTCACCTCTACTAGCATCTGTATGATAGCAAATTTAAATCTGAAAGGTCGTTCTACCAGACATCCGTGGCCTCGGAAGGCAATGATGGATCCACAAAAGTTGGCAAAGTCGACACAGCAGAAATTAAGACGATTATCGGAGGAAGCTTCACAAAAATGTTTTCCAGAGTCTGGCAGAAATTCTTCTAAGACAAATTTGATCTGCTTTCCTGGTTTTTCTAAAAAGCCCAACCAGACAGTCGTGTTTCAAACACCATTCAATCATCTTGCAGTCAAAGTAATCAAAGAACTGACTCGGACAGCAAATCAATTTCCTCATTTCTTTGGCGTCGGTGCCAAAGGAATTTCCTGATGAGTTCGAATCGGATTTTATTCAAATTATGATTGTGAAATTTCTTTGAAATTCACACAGCTTCACATTAAATAACCCATGATAGTTGCTATGGCATTAAACAAAGAAACCAGATGAAAATGAAACAGGATTTCTTCCAAGCTGTGGCTATATTAATACTATTGTACGAATGCACCCCATGGGCACTAATAAAACACAGAGAAAAAGCTAGATGAGAATTACACAAGCTATTTTGAATAAATCCTGGAAGCAATACTCCAGATTGCCCAGTCGGCTGGGCCTGTAGAATACACCGACTGTTTCTCTGCAGAGGGGTTCGATCCCTCCCAACGAATGTCCTAATTGTGACATTAAACAATCTGATGGGGTGGTTCCAGCAATACTGGAGCTTTGAGGAATGCGGAGTACCCCTTCATTGCCATCGCTCCCAGGTCCACTCTGGCCCGGTGTGGTAGCACCTGATAGGGCCCTATCTATGGGTTAAATAGAACTAACAGCATACTTATTCTAAAATGAATTGTTTGAGTAAACTGAATAGCTTGAAATAGAAATGTTTTTGACAATTAAACCGTTTTTACATTTAAACTGCATGCTTATGCTAAACTGAATTGTTTGAAATAGAACTGTTTTTCAACATTAAAACTGTATTTACACTTAACTGAATTGTAACATATAACAGCTTGAATAGTTTGAAATAGAAATGTTTTTGACAATTAAGCTGTGTACTTATGCTAAACTGAATTGTTTTAAATAGAACAGATTATTTACATAAAAATGGATTTGGTGTTAAATAACCTACAAAGGTTGATATGCCATAAAACCAAACAAACCAAACCAACCAACACTCCAGAAAACAGCAGTTGCATGGCCACTTACCTCCTGTCTTAAAAACCAAGCAAGACGAACAAGAAATATGGGCCACTACTTGATAAACAAGGATGATGTTCTTTTATGGACCCCTACATATGGGCATGCGACTGTTGGCCAACCAGCTAGAACTTATCTACATTAGCTCTGTGTCAACACGGAGTAATGGTTGATAGGGACGGACGGAAAGAGAGAGTCAGGTAAATCCATGTTGGCAGCATGACCTGACGAGGATGATGATGATGATGATGATACTATTATTGGCTTTCATTTGGTTTTTTGTTTAATGGCATATCAACCATTGTAGGCTATTTAATGCCAAATCCTCTTTATACATATATATTAAATTTTTATAATTTGGTTTGGTTGGGTTTTATGGCATATCAACCATTGTAGGTTATTTAATGCCAAATCCTCTTTATACATATATATTAAATTTTTATGATTTGGTTTGGTTGGGTTTTATGGCATATCAACCATTGTAGGTTATTTTATGCCAAATCCTCTTTATACATACATATTAAATTTTCATGATTTGGTTTGGTTGGGTTTTATGGCATATCAATCATTGTAGGTTATTTAATGCCAAATCCTCTTTATACATATATATTAGATATATATGATTTGGTTTGGTTGGATTTTATGGCATATCAGCCATTGTAGGTACTATTTACCAACCCCTCCGCTCGGGCAGGATATGACACAAGGTCAATTTTTAAGCGGAGTTTAACAGGTTAGAATTCAGAGTTTTCCTTCTCCTAGACTAGTTGCCTAACCATGGCTGAAGAACCTAGTCTCTCCTACTATTTACCCATAGCTGGAGGGAGAATATTTGGATTCATACCTTTCCCAAGGGTATTAGTGCTATGTGAAATGCAATCAGTCTCATCCAGGTAGGTTATTTAATGTCAAATCCTCTTTATACATATATATTAGATATATATGATCTGGTTTGGTTGGGTTTTATGGCATATCAACCATTGTAGGTTATTTAATGCTAAGTCCTCTTTATACATATATATTAAATTTTTATGATTTGGTTTGGTTGGGTTTTATGGCATATCAACCATTGTAGGTTATTTAATGCCAAATCCTCTTTATACATATATATTAGATATGTATGATTTAGTTTGGTTGGGTTTTATGGCATATCAACCATTATAGGTTATTTTATGCCAAATCCTCTTTATACATACATATTTAATTTTCATGATTTGGTTTGGTTGGGTTGTATGGCATATCAACCATTGTAGGTTATTTAATGCCAAATCCTCTTTATACATATATATTAAATTTTTATGATTTGGTTTGGTTGGGTTTTATGGCATATCAACCATTGTAGGTTATTTAATGCCAAATCCTCTTTGTACATATATATTAGATATATATGATTTGGTTTGGTTGGGTTTTATGGCATATCAACTATTGTAGGTTATTTAATGCCAAATCCTCTTTATACATATATATTAAATTTTTATGATTTGGTTTGGTTGGGTTTTATGGCATATCAGCCATTGTAGGTTATTTAATGCTGAATCCTCTTTATACATATATATTAGATATATATGATTTAGTTTGGTTGGGTTTTATGGCATATCAATCATTGTAGGTTATTTAATGCCAAATCCTCTTTATACATATATATTAAATTTTTATGATTTGGTTTGGTTGGGTTTTATGGCATATCAGCCATTGTAGGTTATTTAATGCCAAATCCTCTTTGTACATATATATTAGATATATATGATTTGGTTTGGTTGGGTTTTATGGCATATCAACTATTGTAGGTTATTTAATGCCAAATCCTCTTTATACATATATATTAAATTTTTATGATTTGGTTTGGTTGGGTTTTATGGCATATCAGCCATTGTAGGTTATTTAATGCTGAATCCTCTTTATACATATATATTAGATATATATGATTTAGTTTGGTTGGGTTTTATGGCATATCAATCATTGTAGGTTATTTAATGCCAAATCCTCTTTATACATATATATTAAATTTTTATGATTTGGTTTGGTTGGGTTTTATGGCATATCAGCCATTGTAGGTTATTTAATGCCAAATCCTTTTTGTACATATATATTAGATATATATGATTTGGTTTGGTTGGGTTTTATGGCATATCAACTATTGTAGGTTATTTAATGCCAAATCCTCTTTATACATATATATTAAATTTTTATGATTTAGTTTGGTTGGGTTTTATGGCATATCAATCATTGTAGGTTATTTAATGCCAAATCCTCTTTATACATATATATTAAATTTTTATGATTTGGTTTGGTTGGGTTTTATGGTATATCAACCATTGTAGGTTATTTAATGCCAAATCCTCTTGATACATACATATTAGATTTTTATGATTTGGTTTGGTTGGGTTTTATGGCATATCAACCATTGTAGGTTATTTAATACCAAATCCTCTTTATACATATATATTAGATATGTATGATTTAGTTTGGTTAGGTTTTATGGCATATCAACCATTGTAGGTTATTTAATGCCAAATCCTCTTTATACATATAGATTAGATATATATGATTTGGTTTGGTTGGGTATTATGGCATATCAACCATTGTAGGTTATTTAATGCCAAATCCTCTTTATACATACATATTAGATATATATGATTTGGTTTGGTTGCGTTTTATGGCATATCAATAATTGTAGGTTATTTAATTCCAAATCCTCTTTATACATATATATTAGATATATATGATTTGGTTTGGTTGGGTTTTATGGCATATCAGCCATTGGAGGTTATTTAATGCCAAATCCTCTTTATACATATATATTAAATATATATGATTTGGTTTGGTTGGGTTTTATGGCATATCAGCCATTGGAGGTTATTTAATGCCAAATCCTCTTTATACATATATATTAAATATATATGATTTGGTTTGGTTGGGTTTTATGGCCTATCAATTGTAAGTTTTTTTTTATTGCCAAAGGTTTCATTGTTGAATAGCAGTGAAATTATTTGACCCATAGTTGTGAGAATAAGGGAATTCGTACCTTTTCTGATATTTATCCAAAATTGAATGTAATAGTACAACTGGAGTTCAAACTTGTTTCCTAAAATATTGCAGTCCTGGACTTTAGCCATCATGCTACTATTATTATTATATATAAAGAAGCAAAAGAAATAAAATGAAAGATAAACTAGTTAAAAATTAATAATTACAATTCTTCATCTTAAAAAATTTAAGAAACTACTTATCTTAGAATGAACTAATTGTGTCGTCTGTAGAGGGATAATAGCTCTCCACCCCAAAAAGTGGGATATTCCTGGTTATGGCATGAACTACTAATGATATTGAGGCTAGGGCTGTTCAGTTTCTGCATAGAGGGCCTATTTTTAGCCTTGTCCCTTAATACTGGCAATGACAATGTTTCATCTAAGAAATTCACACAATTTAACACTATTACTGAGTGTAAAGAAGCGAGAGAAATAAAATGAAAGAGAAACACATCAAAGTTGATAATAATGAAGAGGCTTCATCAATATAGAAAAGTAAATATAGTAATTTACTAAGCTTAGTTGTGTTTGGGACTAATTCAGAAGTATGGGGCACCCAGTGAGAATCAAACTCATTATTATTGGCTGAGCTAAGTTGCCTCATATACTAAGCTGAGCTTACTTGTGGCACCAATTCAGAAGTACGAGTCACTCATTGAGAATCAAACTCATTATTAATGGCTGAGCTAAGTTGCCTCATATACTAAGCTGAGCTTACTTGTGGCACCAATTCAGAAGTATGAGGCACCTTGTGAGAATCAAGCTCTCTGCTAATTGTCTGCTGGTTAAGCTTGTTAACCATTACACTCCATGAGATCTGCCCTGTCATTGGAGCTTTAATATGCTGACTTTGAGAGGCATAAGACACCCCACTTATAAAAAGGGGTTGTCGGGTTGTCCCTGGTATGACACTAAACATCTGGTGATGAGGTTCTCGTCCTGAAGCTCCGAGGAGTTAGGAATACTCCTTCATTGCCAATACTCTCAAGTCTAGTCGGACCTGGAGTGATAGTACTTTTTAGGGTCCCAACTATCTGTTTGAAAACTATTCGTATCAGATATATATATATATATATGTTATATACTCACATAATAAATATGCCTATATACACATATACATGTGGAATACATATTGAGGCAATGATAAAACGAGCGAAGACTTCTTTAAAAAAATATACCTCTCACTTTATTTCAAGGTGTGCGTGTGAGAGGGAGTTGGAGACCAAACAGAACTGCAATATATTGATCCCCACTCTTACGGGCCATCAGCGTTGTGTCTTTCTTGTTCTCCAGGGCTGCTCAACCGGAGGCCTGGGGGCCCTCTCTGCTGGATGATGGCTTTTTCTACCACGTCTTGTCTCCAACTTGTCTGATCTCCAACTCACTGACTTCCTGTCTACACCGAGTTATATAATAGTTCAATCGCCCACTCAATCTTTGGAATGGCATTTTTGATCGTCATCAAGCGGAAATAACTGTCATGCAGTTCACAGGTCACTCTCTTCCGGTGCATCAGTTTATGAGTGTACCATGGGATTTTACCTTGTCCCATATTTTCAGCCAAATCCGCCTACGCGATTTCTTCTCATAACTGCCATTGGAATGTGTCACTTCCTTCCGGTGCATCACTTTGGAATGGCATGTTTAGCCAGGTCGAAGGTCAGTATACAACATATGATACCCTGTAAACTGTGTATGAATTATTTGTATTAATTAGGAATAAGTAAATTTGGTGACTGTAGTGGAGGGCGACCAGAAGGCTCCCTTTTCAATAGCTACTACACCGATGTGTTGGAGAAGGCAGTACTCCTTTCCCTGGATTGCTCCACTTTATCCTTGATCTGTACCTTATAATGCTGAGTGTTAAGCAAGGAGGTATCAAGCACCATTTTTAAAGTCTTTGGTATGACATGACCTAGGATTGAACCCAGGCCTCCCAGACCATTGGCGAACTCTCTATCCACTAGGCCAGTGAGCTGTATTAATTAGGAATACTTGATAGCTTATAATTATAATTATGAATTATTTGTGTTAGATAGGAATACTTGATACTATGTAACTATGGATGAATTATTTCAATTGGATAAGAATATCTGATACCATATAAGTAAAGTTGGCGACCTTAGTTGAGAGCGACCCGAAGGCTTTCTTTTCAATAGCTACTACACTGAGGTGTAAGGGATGGCATTACTCCATTCCCTGGATTGCTCCATTTTACCCTTGATCCTTATCTTATAATGCTGAGTGTTAAACAAGGCGGCATCAAGTACCATTATTTTTTTTTTAGTCTTTGCTATGACTCGACCTGGGATTGAACCCCGGTCTTCTGGACCACTGGCGAACACTTTACTCATTAGGCCAATGGCCCGGTTGATACCATATAACTGTGTGCAAATTCTTTACATTAGATATGAATACTTGAAACCATGTATAAATTATTTGTATTAGATAGGAATACTTGAAACAAATATAAGTGTATGTGAGAAAACTCTTGAGAAACATGACAAAAAAGAAAAAAAAAACTAAAAAACAAATATAAACATATAATGTTCGTGATTCCTTAACTTTCTGACATAGAATAACCTCATATGAATTGATATGCCATTAACATATTTACCACCCCCTCTGCTCGGGCAGTATATGACACAAGGTCAATTTTTAAGCGGAGTTTAACAGGTTTGAATTCAGAGTTTTCCTTTCCTAGACTAGTTGCCTCACCAAGACTGAGGAATCAGTCTGCCCTACTATTTACCCATAGCTGGGGGGAGAATAATTAGATTCATACCTTTCCCAAGGGTATTAGTGCAATGTGAAATATGGTCAGTCTCGTCCAGGATTTGAACTCATGTCGCCATGTCAATTTCCTACAACGATAACCATTACACCACGGGCACCTCCTAAATTGATATGCCATTAAGATCAATCAATCAGACCAACCTGAGATGCCTCTTATCCTAGTTACAGCACCAGTTCAAAAGTGTGGACCACCCAGTGAGAATCGAACTCGCTAGTAATGGTTTGCTCCTTGAACTTGGTAACCATTACACTACATGAGGTGTCTCTTATCTTGAGTTTAACTTTAATTTTGGCACCAGTTCAGAAATTCAGGCCACCCAGTGAGAATCCATCTCGGTTGTAAGGATCTGCTTGGTTTTCTTGATAACCACCTGAGGTGACCATTGTCCAATAAATGTAGACTATATGTGATTTGATTTGGTTTTCTGGCATATCGACGATTGTTTGATTATTTAATGCCAAATCCTGTTTTTTTTTACACGTACATTGACTGTGTAATTCAAAAATGCATCTTTTTAGATAGACACAGTCAAATGATTATCATCCATAGATAGGACCCTGTCAGATGCTACCACCCTGGGCCAGCATAGACCAGGGAGCAATGGCAACGAAGGGGTATTCTGCTTTTCCCAAAGCACCAGGTTGCACAGTTGGCTGTGGCAGTAGAATATACCGACTGCACCTCTGTAGAGGGGTAAGACTCCCCCATGAGTGTCCTGGATATGACACTAAACAATCTGATGGTGAGGTTCCAGTAATGCTGGGGCTTTAGGGAATGCGGAGCCCCCCTTCATTGCCATTGTTCCCAGGTCCACTCTGACCCGGAGTAGTAGCACCTGATAGGGCCCAATCTATGGGTTAAGTAGAACTAATGGCATGCTTATGCTATAACTGAATTGTTTGAGTAAACTGAATAGCTTGAAATAGAAATGTTTTCGACAATTAAACTGTACTTACATTTAAACTGCGTACTTATGCTAAACTGAATTATTTGAAATAGAACTATTTTCATAAAAATGGATTTGGCTTTAAATAACCTACAAAAGGTTGATATGCCATAAAGCCCAACCAACCAAAACACCAGCATTACTGGAGTCTCACTATCAGATTGTTTAATGTCCTATCTAGGACACTCATTCGGGGGTAGGGATACCTTACCCCTCTACAGCGACACAGTTGGTGTATTCTACAGCCCTGGCCATCCGAGCTGGTTGGGTATATAGTATTCGTTTTGTTATTGTGTCATTGTGTCGAGTAACCTTCATCAGTTGACTCAGTTTTCATTTTAAATCATTGTTCGAAAGAAAAGAATTCAAACTTGTAACGCTTAAATTTCTTTTGTAATTAAAACTCCAAGTAAATATCACACTTAATGGTTCATTAACTTGTTCTTTTTTTTTTTTTTTGTGTGTGTAGGAGGGGCGGTCAGGGTTCTATTTTCCTTTGTATTGTGTTTACTTTACAAGTAACCTTGAAACAAGAAGTTTCTTATCAAAATCTTTTTTTGGCATATTCACATAGATATACAGAGATATAGATAGTGATATATATGCATGCCGCCAGCACGGATATCCCTGACCCTCTCTCGCCACTTCTCCCTATCGTTCATCGCCCTAGGCAGGTCTTCAGGGCTACATCCTGTATCCTCACAGAGTTGCTGTATATATGTTCGAGCTGGTCGTCCTGCTTTTGCCCGGCCATATGCGGGGGTCCATAGGAGTACATCACTTATGAGCTCGTCCCTGCTTCTCCTGCAGTGTCCTGCATTTCTGGTTCATCTAACTTGGATAGTTTTCGTGATGGGAGGCAGGTGGCCGTATAGTTGGTGCTTGTGGGGTGTTGCCGCCAGGACTTGTTCAAGATTGCTCACAGCATTCTTGTGTAATTGCCGTCTAGCTTCTTCTCCAGCCGTTTAGTTAGTGTCTAAGTAGTGCATCCAAGCTGTGCCTGAAGAAACCCAACCTGACCCTCTCTCATCACTTCTCCCTATTGTTCATCGCTTCTGGCAGAAACCCAACCTGACCCTCTCTCATCACTTCTCCCTATTGTTCATCGCTTCTGGCAGGTCTTCAGGGCTACATCCCGTATCCTCACAGAGTTGCTGTATATATGTTCGAGCTGGTCGTCCTGCTTTTGCCCGGCCATATGCGGGGGTCCATAGGAGTACATCACTTATGAGCTCGTCCCTGCTTCTCCTGCAGTGTCCTGTATGTCTGGTTCATCTAACTTGGATAGTTTTCGTGATGGGAGGCAGGTGGCCGTATAGTTGGTGCTTGTGGGGTGTTGCCGCCAGGACTTGTTCAAGATTGCTCACAGCATTCTTGTGTAATTGCCGTCTAGCTTCTTCTCCAGCCGTTTAGTTAGTGTCTAAGTAGTGCATCCAAGCTGTGCCTGAAGAAACTGCGTTTCATTTCATTGAGATAAGTATGTATAAAATATCCAAAGAAAATGATTTGGGAATGATTCAATTTGAGAATATATATGAGGATTCTTAAAAATCTCCAGGAATACTCAGTGTATGATAATTAATATATATAAATTTATAAATTTCATACAGAGTGAATTCATATTAGTCGAAAAACTCAACAAAGCGTCATTTCACTGTTATAAATTTATTTCAGCTAATCACTTCATAAGAGAAACCAACCTCTTCAGATTGACTTTTTTTTCTTTTTTTTTTTAAATGAATAAGAATCCATTGAAAGAATTTTCTAAAATTTTTGATAAAAATTTTGTCTCCCTTGTGTGATGGCTATCTGAAGAGGTTGGTTTCTCTTATGGAATGGCTAGCTGAAATAAATTCATAATTGCCATATGATGATTTGAGTTTTTCCAAGATGTGTATATATATATATATATATATATATATATATATGCATTCTGTCATCTGCAGAAAGACTGTTTGATTGTATCACAACACTTCCATGTAGGTAGACATGTGAGACACATCAAGTTGGGATCAAAACCTTCACACACACACACACACACACATATATATATATATATATATATATATATATTCTCCTTGAATACCCCTTTAATTTCCATTACTGATAAATAGAATAGTTAATGTTAAATGTTTATAAGTATCTATCTATTTAATCTTCGTGTGTGTGTGTATATATATATATATATATATATGTATATATGTAGTCATCCACAGACTGACTGTTTTGTTGTATCACAACTCTTCAGTGTGGCTAGACAAGCTTGATTCCTGAAGCTGGGATCAAAACCCGGTTGACTCAAACACCAATCCATGTTTCTACCACTCAGCCACGAGGAAACCGACGCAAGAGAAGGAAATTTAAATGCTTATGTATCACAATTGTTTCGTTTACATATATCCACTTAACAGCTACCGAGAGCTCAATTCATTTGAAGAGCCTTGCTTTACGCTAGTGGCAAACATTACGTTCCTCGCTAGAGAGCTCAACCCCACAGGGGTAGGGGAGCATACTGAACAAGTCCTGGAGGCAACACTGACAAAGCAGCCGCTGTACGGCCACCTACCACCCATCATGAAAACTATCCAAGTTAGACGAACTAGACATGCAGGACACTGCTGGAGAAGTAGGGACGAGCTCATAAGTGATGGACTTCTATGGACCCCTTCACATGGCCATGCAAAAGCAGGGTGGCCTGCTCGAACCAGCTCTGTGAGGATATGAGGTGTAGCCCTGGGGACCTACCGGAAGTGATGAATGATAGGGAGCGGTGGCAAGAAAGGGTCAGCAATATCCATGCTGATGGCGCGACAAGATGATGATGATAGATGCCCAGTAGTAGTTGTGGTAAAAGATACCAGGAACCATTATGGAAGCTAGAAAAACTGGAGAACTATATTTAAAACTTTATTAGTCAGATTGGAACAGTGTCACACACATTTTAGATAACTTGAGATGAACTAGAAACAAATGAGCTCTAACGCATTTAAAAATAGTTACTTGCAAATCATATGTATGTATATATATATATATATATATATATACCAAATAACCTACTCCCAAAAATGCCTGATATATATTCTATGCCAGTTGGCTGGGGCTGTAGAATATATCAATTGCATTGCTGCAGAAGAGTAAGACTCTTCCATTGAGTGTCCTAGATAGGACACTAAAACCATCTGATTGTGAGGCTCCAGTCCTGGAGCTTTGGGGAATGAGGACTACCCCTTCATTGCCATTACTCCCAGGTCCACTCAGACCTGGAGTGGTAGTACTTTTTAGGGTTCCATTTATGAGTCAAATAGAACTGTTTAACCATTTAACTGTGTGTATATAAATTACTGATGTTAAATTGAATTGTTAGTGTTACATTGCAATACTTGAAACCATTTAACTGTGTGCAAACAAATAAGCTCTGGTATGTTTAAGAATGATGTTGCCTGTGAACTGTTCATATTTAATATATATGTATAAAAAGGATTTGGTATTAAATAACCCACAAGGGTTGATATGTCATAAAACCCAACCAACCAACTTTACTTATCATATATATTCAATATCTATGTCTCTCTCTCTCTCTCTCTCTCTCTCTCTCTCTCTCTCTCCATATACAGTATTATCCATAAGTATGGATTTATTCAAACTCTCACCGGATCATTTTTGACCTGAGATCATTTTAATGGTGGGAATATTTATCTGACGTCCCACTCAGTCAGATTAAACATGGAGTCACTTTATAAAGCCCCAAGCCTCATACATGACCATCATAAGAAATGTTTCTCCTCTCAGCATTTCCATTTTTGGGTTGCCTTCTCTGCCAACTGATAAACTTAGCCCTGCCACACAGGTAGTGCCAAAGGAAAAGGCCTCCTGTTGTATAAAGGAAGAGATTTGAAATATTAAGTGCTTGCAGGTATAAAAAGCCTGGCTCCTTGGCAGATAAAATGTGGATTTGTTTGTTTCTTTTTTTTGTTTTTTGTTTATTAATGCTAATTTTTTTGTTCTTTGTTGTGGCTACTTTAATAATAAAAATGTCATTTGAGCCTACCTTTTTTGTCAGAATTATCCTGAAGATCTGTTTAGGGAAACCTGGGTTGGTAGTTTTTGGCTCTTTTAGATATTTATGTATTATATTATAACAGTGTTGGTTGTCACTAAATCACTTTGTGGGCTTGTGTCGAACCAAGGGCAATATAATATGGGAAGTGCTCAATATCTAGGATAGAGCTATTATATAATAATAATGAATAAATATATATTAGATATATATATTTAAATCATGGAATTTAGACTGCAACCCCTGGGTTTCATGGGTTTGTGTCGAACCAAGGGCAATATAATATTGAAAGTGCTCATTATCTAGGATAGAGCTATTATATAATAATAATGAATAAATATATATTAGATATATATATTTAATTCATGGAATTTAGACTGCAACCCCTGGGTTTCATAGAGTGTTTTGCAAAAAACTACATGAAACTCAGGGGTCGCAAAGAAATTATTGCTCTGTGATATCAGTTACATTGAGCTCTTTACCAGGAAAATTTAAATGTTCATAGTTGGATGATATTTTTGTCCTGACGGAATTATTCCTGACTCTGGTTTAACTGGACTAAATAATACATACATATATATATATATATATATATATATAGATATTATTCGGTCCAGTTAAACCAGAGTTGGGAGTAATTCCTTCAGGACAAGAAAATCATTCAGGAGCTGAACATTTAAATTTTCCTTCATTCTATCAGAACTCTTCAGTGTGGCTAGACACGTAGGACGCTCAAAGCTGGGATCGAAACCCATCCAACTTTATGTTAGACTAAGTCTCAGACCGCTTGGCCAATAAGTGTACCACGTTTGGCTAAGGGAATTTTTAAGATATTATGTAATAACAGCAGCAGCAGTTTTGTTTAAGTATTATTTATTACCGAAGTTTATTGCATTGAAAGTCAGTCTCAATTTAAGAATAAATACGCCCCCCCCCCCCGTATAAAAAAAATTTCTGTATAGTAAGTGTATTTTCAAACCCAACTTTATTTTGGAGATTTTTTTTTCTCTGTTGAGCAAAAGTGGAGAAATAATTGAAAGTTGGCTTAAATTACTCAGATATTTACATCCCAAATTTTATGGGTTATTTAATTCCAAACCCATCCTTATAGAATAACAGTAGTAGTACTATTTAACCTATTTAGCTGGGGGATCAGGAGGTTCATGCCTTAATTTGAAAGAGAACACAATAGTACAACTGGAATTTGAACTCGTTAACTACAATTTTGCAGTCAAGCACATCAATAACTACACCACAGGGACTCCCCAATTTGGTTTAGTTTAATGGTATACCATCCTTCATGGGATATTTAATGCCAAAGCCATCCTTATAGAACAGCAGCTGAACTATTTAACCCATAGCTGGAAGGATAGTGAGTTCATGCCTTTTCCAAGGATATTAGTCCAAAAGGGATTTGGCTTAGATGGGTTTCTTTGTTTAATGGCATACCATCCTTCATGGGTTATTTAATGCCAAAGCATTGTCAAGTCAGCTGGGGCTGTAGAATACACCGACTGCACCTCTGCAGAGGGGTAAGACCCCCACCCTCTACCAATGAGTATCCTGGATATAACTGTTAACAGTCTGATGGTGAGGTCCCAGCTATGCTGGGGCTTTGGGGAATATGGAGCACCTCTTCATTGCTATTGATCCCAGGTCCACTCTGGGCCAGAGTGGTAGCACCTGATCGGGCCCTATCTATGGGTTAAATAGAACTAATGGCATACTTATGCTAAAATGAATTGTTTGAGTAAACTGAATAGCTTGAAATAGAAATGTTTTGGACAATTAAACTGTACTTGCGTTTAAACTGCATGCTTATACTAAACTGAATTATTTGAAATAGAACTGTTTTTTGACATTGAAACTATTTACACTAAACTGAATTGTTAAACATAGAACAGTTTTGACATTTAACTGTATGTAAAAAAAATCTGTACTTGTACTAAACTGAATTAGCTGAATTAGAACTGCTTGACTAAACTGAATAGCTAGAAATAGAATTATTTTTCACAATTAAATTGTACTTACGTTTAAGCTGCGTACTTATGCTAAACTGAATTGTTTGAAATTGTTTTTGACATTGAAACTGTAATTACACTCAACTGAATTGTTTGAATAAACTGAATAGTTTGAAATAGAAATGTTTTTGACAATTAAACTGTGTAATTATGCTAAACTGAATTGTTTTAAATGGAACAGATTATTTACATATGAATGGATTTGGTGTTAAATAACCTACAAAGGTTGATATGCCATAAAACCCAACCAACCATTAATGCCAAAGCAATCCTTGTAGAACGACAATATTGGTACTATATAACCCATAGCTATTGGAAGAGATTCAAACCTTTCCCTAGGGGTATTAGTCCAAAAAGGATTTGGCTTACATAGCTTTTTTGTTTAATGGCACATCATCCTTCATGGGTTATTTAATGCCAAAGCCATCATTATAGAACAACTGCAGCTGAACTATTTAACCCATAGCTGGAAGGATTAGTGAGTTCATGCCTTTCCCAATGATATTAGTCTAAAAGTGAACATAACTGCCCAATATTGCTGTCCAATACAGCCATCATATTATAGAGATTCTGCTCACCAGATGGAGAGGGATTCATAGCTCTCTTGAAATGAATGCTTGAAGTGAAATGCTAACTGCCTTATCGAGGATTTGAACTTGGCTTGGCAAAATTATTTCCTGTAAGAGCAACCCACAAATGCTGATATGTCATTAAATAAAGAAACCGAATCAAACTAATAAATCAAGTTCCTGGTTTTCAATTCTTGCTAGACTAGTTTCCCACTTAAAAGCCTCATCTTCACTACAACAGAGAGACAATAAATTTTTCCCTTTGAGAGTGGGTATATCTGTTAGGTGAGCTGTCACATATAACTCTCAAAAAACTACTCATATTTTGTTTTGTCTCTGTTCTATGAACAGTAAAAACATTGTCTCCTCTTCAGGTTAGGGTCATTGTACAGTCCAACTTTCAAGTAAACTTTTTATTGTTTTTGTACCCCTTTTTACATTAGCCCAGTTGGCTGGGGCTGTTGAATACACCAACTGCATTTCTGCTGAGGGGCAAGATCCCCACTCCAATGAGTGTCCTGGATATGAAACTAAACAATCTAATGGTGAGGTTCCAGAAATGCTAGAGCTTTGGGGAATGCGAAGTACTACTTCATTGCCATCACTCCCAGGTCCACTCTGGCCCAGAGTGGTTGCAACTGATAGGGTCTTATCTATGAGTAAAATAGAACTGTTTGACATTTAAACTGAGTGCAAACAAATGTTTTTGCTAAATTGAATTATTAGAAATAGAACTGTTTGTTTATTTAACTGTGTGTAAACAAATGACTGATGTTTAATTGAATTGTTAGTGACTCAGAGCAGTACTTGAAAACACATAACTGTGTGCCAACAAATGAATAATTGTAAATAAAATTATTCGTATTAGATAGAAATAAGTGAAACCATTTAACTGTGTGCAAACAAGCTTGTTTAAAAATGTTATTTACAAAATATGTTTAAAAATATATTTAATAGATATGTATAAAAAGGATTTGGCATTAAATAACCTACAATGGTTGATATGCTATAAAACCCAACCAAACCAAATCATAGATATTTAATATATATGTATAAAGAGGATTTGGCATTAAATAACCTACATAGGTTGATATGCCAACGAACCCAACCCAACCAAACCAAATCATATATATTTAATATATACGTATAAAGCGGATTTGGCATAAAATAACCTACAATGGTTGATATGCCATAAAACCCAATCAAATCATATATTTAATATATATGTAGAAAGAGAATTTGGCATTAAATAACCTATAATGGTTGATATGCCATAAAACCCAATCAAATCATATATATTTAATGTATATGTATAAAGAGAATTTGGCATAACATAACCTACAATGGTTGAGATGCCATAAAACCCAACCAAACCAAACCAAATCATATATATTTAATATATATGTATGAAGAGGATTTGGCATTAAATAACCCACAATGGTTGATATGCCATAAAAAAGAAAAATATATGTGTATTTTACCTATTAATATCCAAATGGACGACATTTCTGAACTAAATGAGTTGATTTATGCAGAAGCGCAACTAGTCAGCAATAAAATTGGTATCTCCCAAAGAAATTAGGATGGGTAATTAAAGATCTAAGGAAGGTAAGCACTCAAGGAAAAACTAATGAAAAAACTAAAATGATACCTAAATAGCTTGGATCGAGATGAATAGTACTACTATAAAACCGTAATAATCAGGTTTTATTTCATGTCTTATGTTCCATACTTTTTCTATCATGAATTAAAAATATTGTTTTCGACTTTCTCAAATGACTGGAAAATTTGCCTTTATTTCACACAAGCTAAAGATTGTCTTTATTTTCTTTGATATAAAATATAAATTATCATTGTTTCATTTTTTTTCTTCTTTTTTAAAATTATTTCAAGGTTTGCTATGTAATGATTCAATTTAACATCAGTAATTTGTTTGCACACAGTTAAATGATTAAACAGTTCTATTTGACCCTTAGGTGGGACCCTAACAAGTACTAGCACTCCTTGTTAGAGTGGACCTGGAAGTAATGGTAATGAAGAGGTGTTCTACATTGTCCATAGCTCCAGGATTGGAGCCTCACCATCAGATGATTTAGGGTCACGTCCAGGACACTTGTTGGGGAGGGGTTTCTTACCTCTTTGCAGAAATGCAGTTAGTGTATTCTAAAGCCTCAGCCAACTGGGCTGTTATTTTTAGAATTTTTTCTCTAAATGAAAACTCTATGTTGTCTGGATTTAGTTTATAGCAAAAGTTATTTCAATCTCACAGAAATATTTGTTTTGAGGCTATTCAAAATGGCAGAAAATCAAACAGACTGCTCTACATTTGAACGGACGTCTATCATCTTTTAAATAAAAAAACTTCATTGTTTCTTCATAAAAACAATTTTTTAGCTTGAATTGATTAAAATGAATATCTATTTAAATGGTGGTTTTATTATGCTACTAACAGCCATCATCATCATGTCGTGCCGCTAGCACGGATATCTCTGACCCTCTCCCGCCACTTCTCCCTATCATTCATCACCTCCGGCAGGTCTTCAGAGCTACATCCCGTATCCTCACATAGCTGCTGTATGTATGTTCAAGCTGGTCGTCCTGCTTTTGCTTGGCCATATGCGAGGGTCCATAGGAGTATGTCACTTATGAGCTTGTCCTTGCTTCTCCAGCAGTGTCCTGCATGTCTAGTTCGTCTAACTTGGATAGTTTTTGTGATGGGTGGCAGGTGGCCGTATAGTTGGTGCCTTGTGGGATGTGCCGATGACATAGTGTTATTGGCGAATACTAACAGCCATAGATGATAATAAAGAAAAAAACATTTTGATTTCAGAACAGTTAAAATTGTTTTTGTGGGATAGTGATAAAAAAAAGTTAGTTCTGGAGTTCTGCCACCTACCACAATCATTTGTGTATAAGGCATACTATTTTTCCAGAGGGCTCCCTTTTCAATAGCTACTACACTGAGGTGTTGGGGAGGGTGCTACTCCTTTCCCTGGATTTCAACTGTCTATTGGCCTAGCAGTTAGAGTGTTTCCCAATGGCTAGGGAGACCGGGATTCAAACCCCGGTCGTCATACCAAAGATTCAAAAAATGGTACTTGATGCCACCTTGCCTAACACTCAGCATTATAAGGCATGGATCAAGAGTAAAGTGGAGCAATACAGGGAAAGAAGTAGTTGCTATTAGTGTAGTAGCTATTGAAAAAAGAGCCTTTGGGTCACCCTCAACTACAGTCACGAACTCAACTTATTTTTCCAGACTTTTCAGCCCCAAAGTGTAGGGGTGCATGTTATACACAAGAACTATATACCAGATTTCATTTGTGCATAAGACATGCTATTTCACTAGATTTTTCAGCCCAAAAGTTAAGAGTGCATATTATACTCAAGAACTATATACTATAATTATTTGTATATAGGATGCATTATTTTTCCAGATTTTTCAGCCCCAAAAGTTTGGGGTGCGTGTTATACATGAAGATTATATACCATAATTATTTGTGTTTAAGACGCACTATTTATATTGATTTTTCTGCTCAAAAGTTAGGGGTGCATATCATACACGAGGATTATATACCATGATCATTTATGTATAAGACCCACTATTTTTCCTTGTGTATAAGACATACTATTTTTCCTAATTTTTTAGCTCAAAAGTTAGGGGTGCATATTATACACAAGGATTATATACCGTGATTATTTGTGTATAAGACGCACTATTTTTCCTTGTGTATAAGCCACACTATTTTTCCAGATTTTTCAGCTCAAAAATTCAGGGGTGCATATTATACACAAGGATTATATATCATAATTATTTATGTATAAGACACACTATTTTTCCTGATTTTTCAGCTCAAAAATTCAAGGGTGCGTATTATACATGTGAACTGTATAATTAACTTTCTTTTTTCCTTACCATATTCAGGACTGAATGACCAAAAATTCAAGCTAATTTTTTTATGCCATTACAGGGAAATATCAACTACAATGAGTGTTTGTTTATAGTTTTCTTTCTCCTAATGTGATCTTATCTTTTATTAGAAGCTTACTGCATTTTAGTGTGAACATGTCTGTGTATTTGCTCTAAATACTGTGGAAATTTTGTGTTTTAAGACATGATGTAAACAATGCAAATTTTTACTTTTAGTCAGTCAAATAAATTTTGGTTCAATTGTTTAAAATTTTAAGTCTGTGCACAGCAATTTTTTTTCCTTTTTTTTTTTTTCTAAAATATTGTAGTTCAATGTTAGGGCCCATGTTACACACAAATAATTAGCGTAATTCTCAGTGAAATGCAAACAACCTTGTGGAGGTTCTGAATTCATCAAAATCATTTTCTGCCACAATAATCATTATATTTCCTGTGCCCCCATAAAGTTCATGATACATATTTACTCAAGCAACAGTCCCTCCTCACCCACTCATCTGGTGCCTCTGAGGTAAAATTTCATTGCAATGATGATTCATCTTGTTAGAGACAAAGAACTCTGAGCCTAGTCACATGGGGCTGTAGAAAGATGCTGACTGTATTTCTGCTGAGGGATAAAACCTACCCCCCACCCACTGCAACTAGTGTTCTGGATAAGATACAAAACTGTGTATGGTGGTGGGGCTTCAGTTCTGGAGCTCCGGGAAATGTGGAGTACCTCTTATGCCATTACTCCCAGGTCCACTCTGACTCAGAGTGATAGTATCTGTTAAGACTCTATCTAGGGGTCAAATGGAGATAAATAATTATTTTCCAAATGTTAAACTATTTAAATGTGTGCAAATAAATTACCGTGGTGAAATAGTTATCATCATAGGAAATGGACACGGCAACACAAGTTCAAATCCTGGATGAGACTTATTGCATTTCACATTGCACTGATACCCTTAGGAAAGGAATGAATCCAATAATTCTCCCTCCAGCTATGGGTAAATAGTAGGGCAGACTGGGTTTTTCGGCCTTGGTAAAACAACTAGTCTAGGAGAAAGAAAACCCTGAATTCAAACCTGTTAAACTCCGCTTAAAAAATTTGACCTTGTGTCATATCCTGCCCGAGCGGAGGGGTTGGGTAAATATGAATTACCCATGTTAAATTGAATTATTAATATTGCATAGCAAATTTTGGAACCATTCAACTATATACAAATGAATGTGCTCTAGGGCATTTAAAAATAATCCTACCTACAAACTGTTTATCTACAAATCATGTATATTTAATGTATATATGTGTAAACAGGATTTGGCATTAGATAACCTACAATGGTTGATTGATATGCCATAAAACCAAACCAAACCAAATCATATATATCTAATATATATATATATATATATATATAGGATTTGGTATTAAATAACCTACAATGGTTGATATGCCGTAAAAACCAAACCAAACCAAACCAAACCAAATCATATATCATCATCATCATCATATCGCGCTGGTAGCACGGATATCCCTGACCCTCTCTCGCCACTCCTCCCTATCGTTCATCGCCCTAGGTAGGTCTTCAGGACAACATCCTGTATCCTCACATAGCTGCTGAATGTACGTTCGTGCTGGTCGCCCTGCTTTTGCGCGGCCATGTGTGGGGATCCATAAGAGTACATCTCTTATGAGTTCATCTCTGCTTCTCCAGCAGTGTCCTGCATGTCTGGTTCGTCTAACTTGAATAGTTTTCGTGATAGGGGGCAGGTGGCCGTACAGTTGGTGTCTTGTGGGGTGTTGCTGCCAGGACTTGTTCAGGATTGCACGCAGCATTCTTGTGTAATTGCCATCTAGTTTCTTCTCCAGCCGTTTTGTTAGCGTCCATGTAGTGCATTCATATAGCAGTATCGATGTGACCGCTGCCTGGAAGAAACTGCGTTTCATTTTATCGGTTAGGTCTGATTTCCATATAATTGATAGCCTATTGATAGCTGTCCATGCTTTTGTTAGCCTCGTTTCGATGTCCTTTTCGGTTGATTCGACGCTGCTTCCTAGGTACATGAATTTGTCTACTAGTTTAAGTGGGGTTCCTTCTAGAGTGGAGATGTCCCCCGTTTGGTTATAGCACATATATTCCGTTTTGTGTGCATTAACATAGAGGCCTATGCTTGCTGCTGCTCATTCCAAACTATGCAGAAGAGTTTCGGCTTGGTCAGGTGTATTTGCCAGTATCGCTATGTCATCAGCGTAGTCGGCGTCGGTAATTGTTGTTGCGGGGTACCTTCTGCTTCTTTTCTTCGTTGGTTCGAAGCCATTCTCTTTGATTTTGTCAATCGATGTTCTAAGTACGTAGTCTAGACAAATGATAAAGAGGTACGGGGCCAGCGTTTCCCCTTGTAGTACTCCTGCTACAATGTCAAAGTATTCCGTGTCTCCATCCGGTGATCGTACTTTTACTTTAGTGTTTCTATAGAGAATCGTTATTGCCGCTACGGTTTCTTTAGGTATGCCATACGCTAGTAGGATTTGTTCCATCTTTCCTCTATGAATGGAGTCGAAAGCCTTGGTAAAGTCGACAAATATTAATGTCGCTTGTAGGTTCTTTGCTCGTACACCTTCAAGGATTCTGCGGATGGTTAATATTTGTGAGGTCGTGGATCTATTTCTTCGGAAGCCATTTTGGTTTTTTCTAAGTATGTTGTCGATATTGGGTTCTATTCGGTTTCGTAGTAGGGCATTGTAGATTTTGGCAGCTATGGATGTAAGTGTTATGCCTCGGTAGTTTTTGGCTAATCCAAGGTCCCCCTTTTTAGGGAAGGGGAGTATGCATCCCTTCATCCATCTATCTATCGGATTTTGATTGTATACTGCGTTGCAGTATGTCGTCAAATTGTCTGGTCTTCCATACTTCCGGGGGAATTTCGTCCAGCCCTGCAGCTTTCCTATTTTTAATTTTTCTGAGAGCCGAGTCGAGTTCTTCTTGTGTGAACGGTCCTAGTTTAATGTCTAATTGTTTGCTAATTATTCTGGTGATTGGTTCATGCGTTATTTTTGGTGGGTTTCCAAGTAAGTTTTCGAAGTGCTGTTTCCACAGTTTTATTCTTTCTTGTTGGTTTGCTGCTTTAAGTTTTGCTTTGGCTGTGTTCTTTCTTCTGCTCACTTCGTTTATTGTTTGCCAGGCTATTCTAGATTGTCTATCTTCCACCGAGTCTCTAATCTTATCTATCTGATTTTGAATGTATTCTGTCTGTTCCTTTATATATATGCCTGCTAATTGATATTGTGAAATCCTATCTAATATATATATATATATATATATATATATAGGATTTAGAATTAAATAACCTACAATGGTTGATATGCCATAAAACCCAACCAAACCAAATCATATATTTTGAATATATATATAAAGAGGATTTGGCATTAAATAACCTACAATGGTTGATATGCCATAAAACCCAACCAAACCAAATCATATATATTTAATATATATGTATAAAAAAGATTTGGCATTAAATAACCTACAATGGTTGAAATGCCATAAAACCCAACCCAACCAAATTATATATATTTAATATATATGTATAAAGAGGATTTGGCATTAAATAACCTACAATGGCTGATATGCCATAAAACCAAACCAACCAACCAACCAACCTTTATGAATCATTTGCCCAGTCGGCTGGGGTTGTAGAATATACCGACTGTTTCTCTGCAGTGGGGTAAGACACCTCTAATGAGTGTCCTGGATATGACACTAAATATTCTGATGAGGATGCTTCAGTAATGCTGGAGCTTTGGGGGAATGTAGAGTACCCCTTCATTGCCGAGGTCTACTCTAGCCCGTAGTGGTAGTACTAAACTGCGTACTTATGCTAAACTGAATTGTTTGAAAGTGAACAGTTTTGACATTTAACAGTGTTAATAAATTAATGATCTTTAATTGGATTGTTAATGATCCATAGCAATACTTGGAACAATTTAACTTTGAGTAAACTGAATAATTTGAAATAGAATTGTTTTTGAGATTTAAACTGTACTTATGCTAAACTGAACTGTTTAAAATAGAAAAGATATAGAGTAATAACAATAAAAAAGCATGTTAAGAAAACAATATTACCCATGCCCAATCTTCAGGCTAACGATAATTTTTTTCTTTCTCAGTTTTCTTCCCTACCCCTTGCTTTTTGACGGTCATTACCTCATGTGTATTTCCTGAGAGTTATTAGTGTTTTAAAATCATATAATTATTAGTATTTGATAGAAATACTTGAAACTATATAACTGTGCCTATAATGTAATCGTTATTGTAGAAAATGAACACGGTGATACAAGTTGAAATCCTGGATGAGTCTGGTTGCATTTCACATAGCACTTATACTCTTGGGAAAGGTATAAATCCAATTATTTTCCCTCCTGCTATGGGTAAATAGTAGGGCAGATTAGGTTCTTTTGCCTTGGTTAGGCAACCAGTATAGGAGAAAGAAAACTCTGAATTCAAACCTGTTATGAAAAAGTTGGTGACCTTAGTCAAGGGTGACCCGAAGTTTTGGGGAGGGAAGGTACTCAATTCCCTGGATTGCTCCATTTTACCTTTGATCTTTACCTTATAATGCTGAGTGTTAAGCAAGGTGGCATCAAGTACGATTTTTTGAGTCTTTGATATGACTCGACTTGAGATTGAACCCTGGTCTCCTGGACCATTGATGAACACTCTACCCATTAGACCAATGTCCCAGTCAAACCTGTTATAGTTGGCGACCGTAGTCAAGGGTGACCAGAAGGCTCCCTTTTCAATAGCTACTACATTGAGATGTACGAGAGGGTGCTACTTTACCCTTGATATGTACCTTATAATGCTGAGTGTTAAGCAAGGAGGTATTAAGTACCATTTTTAAAGTCTTTGGTATGACATGACCTGAGATTGAACCCAGGTCTCCCAGACCATTGCGGAACACTCTACCCACTGTGTCACAGCCTGCCCGTGTAGAGAGTTTGATAAATGTGTATAACTGTGTGCAAACAAATGGTTATTATTAAATCGAAATAGTTACTTGAAACCATAAAACTGTGCAGAAATTATTAGTATTCGATTTAACTCATAGATAGAAATCTAGTTGGTACTGTCACTCTGAGTCAGTGGACCTGGGAGTAATGGCAATAAAGAAGTTCTCCCTATTCCACAGAGATCAAGAACTGGAGTTTCACCACTGAATACAGTTCAGTGTCCTATTCAAGATACCATTTTGGGGTGGTAGTGGAGGAGTTTTCTTACACTTCTACAGGGGAGATGATCTTAAGCCCTACTGATTTGGAGATGCTGTCTGGGGAACAGTTTCTTTATTTATTCGTGTTAATATTTGTCTATCAACCAACAATGGCAAAATCCGATGCAAGATAAGGTTTGCAGCCAAGTGATAAGAAGATGTCTGATTTCAAAAATGAGCCAACATTATTAAAAGCGGTTTGACTCGCATTGCCAAAGCCGAGTGGAACCCTAAAGAACTTGTAGCACAAAGAAGCCACTATGTAATCCTGGGAATTCATCTATTTCTCACTGCCTCTGTGTGTTCATATATATATATATATCTGTCTTTCTCTGTTTCTTTCCCTCTGTCTGGCTGTCTATCTCTCTCTCTCTCTTTTTGTCTCTGATGATTTGTCTTTCTTTTTTTCTCTCTCTCTGGCTGTCTCTCCCTGTTTCTATCTATCTATCAATCTACCTGTCACTCTCTTATATATATATATATCTAATAATGATAATAAATAAATATATATTATATATATATTTAATCCATGGAAAATATTGTTCTGCAACCTAAGGTTTTTTGAAGTTTATAACAACATTCGTCAGGCACCAACACTCTCATAATATAATATAATATATATATATATATATATATATATATATATATATATATATATATATATAGTTTTGATGTATTTCTAATCCCAACTTAATTATACATTGATAGCCGTTGTCATTGAGCACTCAAATTGGATACTCCTGCTCCTTGGATTTTCTCCTCGGATTTTATAAATTACATATATATATATATATATATAGCACCATTAAACCCATATCATGCTACTAATGGACTCTTGTTTTTACATTTATTTAGCAATCCTACACTTTAGAGAATTTTATCCCTACAAATGAAATGAAAGGATGGAGTACATAGAAAATGCGGCTTATGAAATTAAACTAGAGTTCCATTGTCATTTTGAAGACATGTATCTTGGTTTTAATGTTTAACAACTGAAATTTGAATCTTTGTTTTATTTCTAAACGTAATATTGATCATTAATTACAGAAGATGGATATCTTCTTTGCCAACCATCCCTCTACCTTATTGGATATTTAGAGCTTGACTTAAACAGTAGGCATATTTGATGATAGTCATTTGTTTGCACTTAGTTATATAGTTTCAAGTAACTAATAATAATAATCCTTAGTAAACAATTCTAGCTTCAAGTAACTATTCTTAAAATAAATAATTTACAGTTATATGATTTCAAGTAACTAATAATAATAATCCTTAGTAAACAATTCTAGCTTCAAGTAACTATTCTTAATACAAATAATTTACAGTTCTATGATTTCAAGTAACTAATAATAATAATCCTTAGTAAGCAATTCTAGCTTCAAGTAACTATTCTTAATACAAATAATTTACAATTCTATGGTATGAAGTATTCCTATCTAATACAAATAATTTACAGTTATATATAAAGTATTCCTTATATCAATTTAAAAACTCGTGATAGAATTGAAAAAAATGAAAAGTTTTGAAGAGGCAACAAAAGAATCCTAGGGAAATTTTGATTCGACGTTCAATATACAGTTTCTGAAATCAAAGAACATAAAATACAACCGCTGTGTCTGATGATTGTTATTTACGATTCTCTTTTACCAGATGTTCTCTTCCTCCAACTAAGAAAGTGAGTACCTTAAATACACCATCTAGATAGATTATTGGTATTAGATAGGAATACTTGATATATAACTGTAAATTATTTGTATTAAGAATTGTTTACTAAGGCTTATTATTAGTTAAAAAAAACTTAACCCAGTTGGCTGGGGCTGTAAAATAAACTGACTGCTTTTCTGCAGATGGGTAAGACACCTCCCAACGAGTGTCCTGGATAGGATACGAAATAATCTGATAATGAGGCTCCAGTGATGCTGGAGGTTTGGGGAATGTGGAGTATCCCTTCACTGCCATTGCTTCCAGGTCCACTCTGGCCTGGAATGGTAGCACCTGATAGGGCTAAATGGAACTAATTGCATACTCATGCTAAACTGAATTGTTTGAATTAGAACTGTTTGACTAAACTGAATTGCTTGAAATAGAAATGTTTTTGACAAATAAACTGTGTACTTAGATTTAAATTGCATGCTTATGCTAAACTGAATTGTTTGAAATGGAACTGAATAGCATAAGCACGCAGTTTAAATGTAAGTACGGTTTAATCAAAAACATTTCTATTTTAAGCTATTCAGTTTATTCAAACAATTCAGTTTAGCATAAGTATGCTGTTAGTTCTATTTAACCCATTTCAAATAATTCAATTTAGTATAAGTACACAGTTTAGTTGTCAAAAAAAAAACATTTCTATTTCAAGCTATTCAGTTGAGTCAAACAGTTCTAATTAAAAAAATTCAGTTTAGTCTAGTTCAGTTTCAATGTCAAAAACCATTCTATCTCGAACAATTCATTTTTGCATAATTACACAGATTAAATCTCAATACAGTTCTATTTCAAGCAATTCAGTTTAGCATAAGTACATATTTTACTTCTATTTGATCTATAGAGAGGACCCTATCAAGTGCTACCACTCCAGGCCACAGTGGACCTGGGAGTGATGGCAATGAAGGTTTACTCATCATTCCCCAAAGCTGCAGGATTACTGCAACCTCAGCATCAGATTGTTTAGTCTCATATCCAGGACACTTGTTAGAGGATTCTTTCCCCTCTGCAGTGATGCAGTCGGTGTATTCTATAGCCCCAGCCAACTGGGCAATACACTGAGTTAAATGTAAAAACTGTTTTATTTCAGATAATTCAGTTTTGATGTCAAAACTGTTCTATTTTAAACAATTCAGTTTAGCATAAATATGCAGTTTAAATGCAAAAGCAGTAAACTCTCAAAACCATGGTTTAGTTCTATTTGACCCATGGATGGGACCCTATCAGGTGCTACCACTCCAGGGCAGAGTGGACCTGGGAGTGATGGCAGTAAAGGAGTACTCTGTGTTTCTCAAAGCTCCAGCATTACTGGAACAACAGCTTCAGATTGTTTTGTGTTATATCCAGGACACTCATTTGGGGAGTCTTACCTCTTCAGCAGAGATGCAATCGATGTATTCTACAGCCACAGCCGATTGGGCAATACTTTATAGGTTGACCCCTAGATATGCAGTAGGCTACTGATAGATTCAGGGTTTTGATCATCAATAAGTAAAGTAAATAAAGTTGGCGACCGTAGTTGAGGGTGACTAGAAGGCTCCCTTTTCAATAGCTACTACACCGAGATGTAGGGGAGGGTGCTACTCCTTTCCCTGGATTCCTCCACTTTAACCTTGATACGTACCTTATATTGCTGAGTGTTAAGCAAGGAGGTATCAAGTTCCATTTTTTAAGTCTTTGGTATGACTCGACCTGGGATTGAACTTCGGTTTCCCGGGCCATTGGCGAACACTCTACCCACTAAGCCAATGAGCCAGTTACTCTCATCAACTATAATCAACAATAAAGTAACATTCAAATAAACTTTATTTAAATTGTTGTGCCATATAAGTACAGTTGTGCCATACCCATGATACGGATATGCGAAACATACATATAATGTTCATATATATATATATATATATATATATATATATATAACATAGAACATAGGAATTTTGAAACACGAAAAACACTTACGACTTCTTAGTTCAGGTATGAAACTTTTTATTACCTTTGAGTTTAAAGGTTCTTCGACATAAGGAGAGAGATACACATTCTTTCTATTCTGGCTTTTCCATCTGCCCCCCTCTCGTGCGGCGCCCGTAGCGCGCAAATTTGTCTGGCCTCTGCAAGCCTCAAAAGTCAACTATTTTCGTCCGGTGTCTCGTTCTCAACTCTGCTAACTGACTTTTTCAAATCTCCCCAAATCCTCCGCGCACGCTTCCGGTGCATGACGACATTCACATCCCCCTATCTGGGATTTTTATTTTGACATCTCTGAATGACATATTTGCCCTGCCCGCACGCGTGCGTGCGCGCATACACCTACATTCATGTTGCACCTTACTAACTCATGCACTTAGCCGAAAGGTTCTCAGCCTAACTAAACCCAAAGGCATAAAACGAAATCCCTCGGCCATTATATTACACTGTGATTATGCCAATTTATGTATATTCAATTAATTACCATTATGTCTCGTTAAACTCTCATTACTCCAGTAGTGCATGCTGTACGTATTTTTTCTCTGAAATCAGAATTACATTGGCCATATATAAAACAGAAATTTAACACATGAGCCCTTATATTCATGTAAATTGACAATCTACTACAAATTGACAATCTACTACTAAATTGTGTAGATAAACAACATACTATAGTTGTCTGACTGGCCGCCTGGTTTGGTTTGGTTTCTTTGTTTAATGGCATATCAACCTCTTTAGGTTATTTAATGCCAAAACCATTCTCCAAGAAGAACAGTAGTAGTACTATTTAACCCATAGCTGGGAGGATAAGGGGGTTCATACCTTTCCCAAGGGTATTAATTTGGTTTGGTTTGGTTTCTTTGTTTAATGGCATATCAACCTCTTTAGGTTATTTAATGCCAAAGCCATTCTCCAAGAAGAACAGTAGTGGTACTATTTAACCCATAGCTGGGAGGATAAGGGGGTTCATACCTTTCCCAAGGGTATTAATTTGGTTTGGTTTGGTTTCTTTGTTTAATGGCATATCAACCTCTTTAGGTTATTTAATGCCAAAGCCATTCTCCAAGAAGAACAGTAGTGGTACTATTTAACCCATAGCTGGGAGGATAAGGGGGTTCATACCTTTCCCAAGGGTATTAATTTGGTTTGGTTTGGTTTCTTTGTTTAAT
>CAUZXS010000744.1:47500-49137 GCA_963585895.1 Sepioteuthis lessoniana
TTCAATAAAATCATTTTTTTTTGTGTGTGTGTTAATCTCTATCTTAGATTCATTCCCTCCCCTTCACGACCCATCATCCTAGCCAATTTTCTCTCTATACATACATGAGAAGAATTATCGCATTCGAGACGCGTGGTCATTCGAAAATGATTTAAATGTCTTTCCTTGAGATAGAGCGCGTCGCAAAAAAGACCTGTACACTTGCAAAAACACACTATCAGACTCATGTACACACAAGTCCACATGGAAACACAAGTCCGTGCATATCTGTACATACACAAGCACATACTTAAAAAAACACAATCACCTTTGTATGTGCACACATAAAATAACACAACTGTATACACACACAAAAACACACCGTCCCGGTGAGTATTACACTAATATACGCAGACATGTACGCATACATAAAAATATAACTATGCGTACACTTGTACACATATGTTTCCTTACACTCACACACGAGTCTTAACCACGTATATTCACACACAAAAACACCTGTATACACACAAAAACATACAACTACAAGTAAGTGCATGTACACGTTTGCATGCACATACGCACAAAAGAACATAACCGTGTGTACACCCATACAAACACGTGTGCAAAACACATCAAAGATACACACAACTACATGTATACATACATACATATGCACACAACCTCTTGCACTGACTCAAAAATGCACACACGTAAGAAGTACCTTATAATGACATCTATAAAATTGCATAGTTTAGTATATGAATTGAATCATAGTTCTTCAGGTGGGTCTGTGTAGATTGACAGACCTTCAGGTGATCACTTTGGGGGTGATAGTTCTTCAGGTGGGTCTGTCTTGAGTGACAGTTCTTCGGGTGATAGTTCTTTAGGTGGGTCTGTCTAGAGTAACAGTTCTTCAGGTGATCACTTTGGGGGTGATAGTTCTTTAGGTGGGTCTGTCTAGAGTGACAGTTCTTCAGGTGATCACTTTGGGGGTGACAGTTCTTCAGGTGGGTCTGTCTAGAGTGACAGTTCTTTAGGTGATCACTTTGGGGGTGATAGTTCTTCAGGTGGGTCTGTCTAGAGTGACAGTTCTTCAGGTGATCACTTTGGGGGTGATAGTTCTTTAGGTGGGTCTGTGTAGAGTGACAGTTCTTCAGGTGATCACTTTGGGGGTGATAGTTCTTCAGGTGGGTCTGTGTCGAGTGACAGTTCTTCAGATGATCACTTTAGAGCTGACAGTTATTCAGGTGATCACTTTGGGGGTGACAGTTCTTCAGGTGGGTCTGTGTAGAGTGACAGTTCTTCAGGTGATCACTTTAGAGCTGACAGTTATTCAGGTGATCACTTTGGGGGTGACAGTTCTTCAGGTGGGTCTGTGTAGAGTGACAGTTCTTCAGGTGATCACTTTGGGGGTGATAGTTCTTTAGGTGATCACTTTGGATGTGACAGTTCTTCAGGTTATCACTTTGGGGAGGACAGTTCTTTAAGTTGGGTCTGAGTAGGGTGACAGTTCTTCAGGTGGGTCTGAGTAGGGTGACAGTTCTTCAGGTAGGTCTGAGTAGAGTGACAGTTCTTCAGGTTATCACTTTGGGGTTGACAGTTCTTCAGGTAGGTCTGAGTAGAGTGACAGTTCTTCAGGTGATCACTTTGGGGGT
>CAUZXS010000745.1:0-130765 GCA_963585895.1 Sepioteuthis lessoniana
ACATTATTCAGTCCCCAAAGTGTGTTCCTTGGCTCTTGAAAACCTTATACAATCTTTCAAGTAAATTGTTTGTTTTGGTTCGGTTGTGTTTTTTGCCATATCATCCCTTGTGGGTTATTTAACACTATACCCTGTTCACACAGATACACAGACATATATATGATTTGTAAGTGAAGTGTTTGTAGGTAAAATTATTTTAAAATGAGCCAGAGCCCACTTGTTTGCACATAAATGCTTTCAAGTATTGTTATACAACACTAATAATTCTATTTAATATTAAACATTTGTTTGTACACAGTTAAATAGTTTTAAGTATTGCTAACACTAATAATTCTAAATGGTTTGCAGTATTGCTATCTAATACTAATAATTCAATTTAATATTAATCATTTGTTTGCATACAGTTAAATGATTTCAAAGATTGTTATTTAACATTAGCAATTCTATTTATCAAATGTTCCTATCTAATACAAACAGAACTAATGTTCCTATCTAATGAACACAGCTGTATGGTTTCAAATAACTATTCATTGGATCCTAACAGACACTACCAATCTGGGTCAGAGTGGACCTGAGAGTAATGGAAATGAAAGGGTACTCCACATTCCCCAAAGTCCATGACTGAAACCTCACCATAAGATTCAATTTAGTGTCATATCTAGGACACTTGTTGAGAGGGAGGGAGTTCTTACCTCTCTGCAGAGGTGTAGTCCATGTATTCTACAGCTTTAGCCAACAGGGCAGTTCAAGTAAATTGCATGTTCTGGCATGAAAGAACAATTCTGGTTTTGATGACAGAAAGTTTTGAAAAGATTCTTTAAAATCTTAAACTCACTGGAACAGCTGATTAGACAAGGAATATTTCATAGAATAAAACAAGTGATAACTTGAAGATGCCATATCTATGATCATTTGCAACATTATACTTACAACATGAGGGAAAATGGTATTATACAACAAAACCTCCAATAAGCTTCCTGGCGTAGAAAAAAATTCTGTTTCAAACCTACATTCAAATAAATTGATTGATTCAGGTCTATTTTTTCTCCAAGTTCCTGTGTTGTCTGTATTGCATATTTTTTCCAAAATACCTCCACAAGTTTTCAGGTCTTCCAGAGCATTTTTCCTCATGAGTTCAATATACCTTTTTTAATCTTTGCAAACTATTCCCATTTGATTATAAACACTGCATCATAATCATAAACTTAAGCAATTGTTTAGCTGCCACTGCACTCTTTAAAATGATTAAACAATAGTGAAGGTGTAGTAAAGTTTGGAATAAAGTCAAGGAGTATGAGAAAAAAGTGTGAAAAAAATCAGGCTGATATGTTCGATTAGTTGTTTTGTATCATGAGAATGGTAGATGAGTACTCTGAACCAGACTGATCCTATCTAAGACAGCAAAAACAACTATTTTTTGTTGCTAAGCATTCAAAAGAACTTCCTTTACTCAAGCAATTTTTTCAAATATGCTGACATGACTGTGTGTATATGAATTACTTTTCACTTTTTATTTCTAAATGTATCCTTTGACAGGAAGTCAAAGATAGTTTTGACTTTGTATTTATATTATAAATAGGACCCTACCCCCATCTAAAGCCGTAGAAAATCAATATTTTTCAAATCTGACAAATTGCTTTAGTTGAGGAAGCAAGAAGAATTTGTCAGGAAAAAAATGTTTTTCTATTACTTTTTTTTTTTTTTCAAATGGAACCAATCTAGTTCGAAAGTACTGATATTTGACTATCCCTTTTCTCACTAAATTGATACTCAAAGAATGAGGTATACTAAGATATAAACAAAATAATTAATAAATCTGATACAGCTATATATATTTCAGTTATAGTAAGTATAAATGCATCATAAAGAAATTAGTAATCTCTTCCTTGTATTGTAATAATTTGTTTTTGGTAATGAATTAATTTTAATTCTAACATTAGACCACTAGCAAAATATTTCAGTCTGATTTTCCAAACTGTCTTCTTTCTCAGAATTGAATGCATATTTTATATTCAGCCACGATTTTCCACAAAATAAGTGGTCACCTTTTTGTATGTACTAAGATGAACTGAGTAAATTTCTAATACACTTCCAAAACAGAGAAAAAGGATGGCACTGAAAACTTTTGCATCAACCAGATGTATTAACAGTTTAACAAATTTTTTCTATTTCTTTAACACAAGGATACAAAATTTGATATCAAATGTTAACACTGACATAAACTTCATCTTAAATGTAATGTGAGACATCTGATATGCACAGGTAACATTTTTGAGGGCTTGTGATGTTGACAGGTCTTGTCTTTAATGATTGGCCATAGCCAGCTGGTTTTGTGATGAATATTGCCAAGTCTACTGCCATCCATAGGTGGCTCTATGATTAATGTATGTATGGATCTGTTAATTTTGTATGATATCCCAGCATAACTACTAGGTGAAAGAGTAATGTTTATGTTCATTATTATCAAAAGACCTGTATTCTGCATATGTTCAGATCAACAAAATGCACAAATGCAAGCTGTAACATTTGCAAAGAGTCATTCAGTCACTGGAGCCAGTTGAACAGCAGGTACCCAAACACCAACCAATGTTGAAGTAGATACCAAAGATACAAATTAAATTATTTGCTTCCAACAAAATCTACCAAGAGACTTGTGATTCTCAAATGTTGTGACTAATGACCATAAATCTCACAATCTCCACCTCTTTCCATGACCTAAGTGAAAAACAAAATAAACAAGGGTTCCCTGTTAATAAAACCCAAACATTGTTAGAAAAAAACAAAACCCAAGTTGTTTTTATCTTTGCTTCTTTTGATCAATAAAACAAAGTCACCATCAGCTGCAATCATATAAAAAGCTGATGTTCCTTACAATATAGCCATTGATGATGGTTATGCTATACAAATTATAAATCTTTAAAACTGTCTAATGAAAAAGAAACAATAAATTATTCTTTTTTTAAATCATGATCTAAAATCACCATATTTACTGCCATTAAGGGACTCTCCAGCCTCAAGTATGTACTCTAATTCTTTACTTGTAAAATTAAAAATAAAATGAAATGCAATAAAATAAAATTAAAACTTTGGCCAGTAGATGCAGGGTACATCTTTTAGAAATCTTTCAGAAAAAAAGCATGTATTCAATGCCAAGAAATACAGTAACATAAAATAAAAAATCATATACTATCCTCATCTCATAATAGTCAATAAAACTGCCTTTGAATCTCAGATGTTAAATGTAACAACTATTATGGAAAAGAGGTTACATCAAATCTTATGAATAATATATAGTGTTATGATCCCATTTGTTAAGCAGATTCAGTAAAATTAATTTATTGTATTGGGATACATATGCCAGGGTTGCCTGATGACATATGAAACTGTGTAAGCAAATATTGTTATATATGTTGTATAGCAGAGAAAGGTAACAAGACTGATGTATGAAAATGTAATCTACTTCTTTTCTTCTCCTTTTATTACCCAAAATGTATGTATGGATTGAGTGTGAGAGAGTTGAAAACGGATAAATTTGCATATGTATAGGGGCTGGCTGTACAGTTTTTCTGTGAAATCTTTCTGCCTTTCTTCTTCATTCTCTATTTTTGCAAGTCTCATACAGAGCCATCTCCAGGAACCAAATCATCTTACTTTCTCCTCTTTTCTCAACCCTGGGCAGTCTGGCGCAAGACCAGAGCCCAGAGTGATGTGATATCTAGTAGCTGCCTTTTGTGGTCTTCTCTTCTCCGCTCATCTCTGTTGGTTGTATAATATTCTGGATGCCTACACAAATTCTTATAGTCACACTTCTGGTCTACATGTTGTATGTAGACATGCATCCTTTTATCATGCCACCCACACAATTTACGCAGCACTTCCACAGAGGAACAACATACATTCTGTTTACTTTAGGTAGGAAATTTGTTATGCTGTTATGCTATCCACGCGACTTATGCGCCATTTCTTCCAGGGCATCAACACCCTGTTTACTTTAGGTAACTGGTGCATTTTCTGTTATGCTATTCATACAATTTACATGGCATATCAAAGGGATCTTCATGTCAATATCCAACATATAGTCCCTTACTTTACCATTCTACATTATATGAGCCTTACTTATCCTTGTACTTTGATTGGTCAGCTCCTGTCTCTTCACCTCACTTCAGTTCATTCTTCCTTCACTTTCTGGTGCCTCAGTCATTCTGATGTTTACTTCATGTTGCCACTCTTGATCTTATTCATTGATGAGGAATGATTATGTGAGCAACATTTCATGTGCATATTCTCATTTAATAATTGGCCTAAATGATGAGTTAGAGAATAAGATGGAGTGTTCAACTGCTCAGGTTGAGTGTTTCAACTTATTCTAACTCTAAAATCGTTTTGGTCACTTGACTGCAACAGCTGTCCATCAAACACATTGACTCCTGGATCTTTCCATTCAGAATTGAACTTAACAGCTCAGGACCTAATTTAAACATTATACTACATCTCACCATCTATTATGCAATGATATATTTGTATTTCAGAACACAAAATAAGAATGTTTGGCTGAGTGGCATAGCAGGAAAAGGCTTGATTAAGTATATAAATATCAGCTTAGAAATTTGGTCAATAAGGAGAAAGCTGCCAGGTTTCAGTTGCATAAAGTTTCACTGTCAGAGACAGACTGGAGAAAAATATCAAATAAATCAATTCCCAACATGGAGCCACAAGTTTGCCTTGAAAATGCCATCCTGTTTTCCCAGCACAAAATATTATATCTCATCTCAAATGACTCATGACACATATATTTCACATTTCCAGCAGCCTCTGCTGTTGTCATTGTTGATTTGCTTCTCCTAGACATTCACTCCATCAACTTGTAATGTCATTGACTATTCAATATTAAGCAGCAATCCTTATGCAATGAGGAGGCACACTTCACATAATGGTTACAGTCATGGGAAATAGAATCAGTGAATTGAGTTCAAAGCCTGGATAAAGTTGTTTATGTTTCACTTCATGCTCATTTGCAAGGAAAAGTATGAATCAATCTGTTTTTAAAAGGCTATGAATAAATAGTGGAGTAAACTTGGTTCTTTAGACTTGGTAAGACAATCAGTCAATGATAAGAAAAACTCTGGATTCAAACTAGCTGCACTCTGCTAAACAAATTGACCTTGTGTCACATCCTGCCCATGTCAAAGGATTTGAGTAAATACCAAAATTATTAAGTAGTAATCCATTATTAATGGAAGTTTGATTAAAGGTTACTGACAAAAAATGTTCCTTCAAAAAATTTTATTCAACCTCTCCTGTATCTATGAGTGAACAAATGTCAGTGTTTAATGTATGTAAGAACTCTCAAAAGTTCTTGATCTAGCACTTTCAGATATTTATTTAGCCATTATTAAGTTCCAAAAAGTCAATAAGGACTAAAACAGTTATCAGAGATATGTTTCTAAAATTTAGTTTTAAAATTTCAGTATTATAGCACTGTGACAAGGAAATATGACACCCTCATACATTTGCTGGGTTATGGGGAAAGGAGGTGTGACACACTAGCCATCAGACGACAATAGTAGTAAGCAGAATAGTGGAAAGAGAGGCTGTCTCTCTTCAACCCTTTCTATTATTACAAGGTGACAGGGGCATAGGAGAACCTCACTCTCTATTAGCCATGTATGCGTCAGCAGTGGAGAGGCAGATCTGCAACCATGATTGGTACTGAGGAAGAAACCACCGAAAAGCCAACACGTGGTGGATTTTCAAACTACGGAAACTAGTTAGTTGCCATTTATTTGTCAAAGGATGAAGACACATGAATTGCTTTTTGCTCGTTGAAAAACTAAGAACAGAATTTGGGATATGGAAGAAACCCAAATTCCAAAATCATGCCGCACAGAGAACATTGAGAGAAAAGAAAAAAAAATTCTCCCTTGAATGAATTCAAACTCCGAGGTATGGTGAACCTCGTTAAATGAATACCCAAAGAAAAGACTTGTCCACGAGGAAAGAGACAATAATCAATCTTGGTCTTATCTGAAATAAGACGTGTATCCTTCTACCAATGTGTTATGGAAACTCAATAACGAGAGGAAAAAAGAGAAGAGAATAAACTTCACAAAATCCCAAGTAAATGAACATACAATTTAAGTATATTCAAATTTATCTTGCTGCATCCACGCAGATGTGAATAAAAGATAAATTACGGGAGGAAAGAATAGCTCTGATAAGATAGAAGAGAAAAGAGGGAATATTTCTCCAATGATAAACTTGAGATTTGGAGCACGAGCTCAAGTATTAAATCCTGAAGCCTGAAGGAAAGCAGAACGTGCCTATCATTGTTGAACTATATTCTCACCTTCCGCCATTAACAGATATTAAATGGGGACCTCATCTGGAATACGAATATTTTGATGGAGGTTCTTCCGAGATACAGAAAGACTTTCTCGCTCCTGACTTTTACCTCAATTGTTTTTTTCTTTGTTTCTTTCTTTTATTCAATAAAAGAATATTATTATTAATCTTCTAAACCAAACAGCAGTTCAGAATCCCTTTTTTGTTGCGGAAGCATTGTATTTGTCAAAGACCTTGTATTTGAGGTGGAAAGCTAGCCAGTTAGCTGTGTTGACTTTTAATAATTCACCTATAACCCACCTGGTGACTTTAAAATGTGGTTCAGCAAGGGAGTTGGTGATATATGTAACATTAAATAGCATTGGCAAACCACAGCCAATGTCTGTGCCCTGCTTTAACTGGTGGACTTAGCAGGAACGAACAGCACCCTGCAAGCTCGCGGGGCACACGACGGCTTAACAGCACATATATAGTGATGATAGCATACTACATGTGTAGCAGATGCGACGGTTAGGAATTTGAATCAGATAATGATTTACCTTATCATCGCCATAAAAGAGCTTGTCTTTGTCTAGTGTGCGAAACCTTAATGCAAGGAGAAAACTAGTACGCACCAGCACTGCAATATTTGTGCGTATTGACTATGTGTGACCAGCATACTTTGTCAACTATAAAACAAGGGCACAGTGAGGGTTGTGGGAGAACTCTTTTGCCCCTGAGATACAGAGATTAACAGCGAAGAAGGTGTCATTGGTGAACAATTCCAATGATGGATTGCCTCTCTTCGGTGTTGCTCTGTTGGTTTTGTTTATTTTTTGTTTTGTCTTTGTTTTTGTTCTTGTTTTTTTTTGCTTCCCTATCTCTCTTTACACTTCAAGCTATTTCGGCTTATCTATGATGGATGGAAAGGCCTTTGATATCTGGTTAATCCCAGAATTCAGTGGCGCAATAACCGATATGCCCATTGTTGAATGGATCGAAAATGTAGAGTTGGTCAGTGAACTCTGCGCCGTAGACATAGTCGAGTGCATTCTTCCATTGCGACTATGAGGTGGTGCTCTTGCCATGTACGGGAGGCTTAGTAAAAAACAGATGATAGATGCAAAACAAATTAAACAGGCCATCATAACTGCATATGCAACAGACAAGTCCAATGCACAATGTCTTCATTCTAGAGAAACTGTTGACGAATTTTTGGTTGATTTGCATCGGTTGGATCAGTTGGCGGGAGAACCTCTACCTGATTGATGGATGACATGTGCATTCACAGCAGAGTTGCCACAACATGTTAGGAAGCTTCTCAGATGGACACAATGAACGTTGAGCAGCTTCTGACCTGGGCAAGAGCTATCATGACAGATGACAGAGGATGTGAGGTGTCAGCTGCCACATCCATAGAACAACCACACTCAAACACAGAAGTTCCCTCTTCTATACGGTGCAGTGGTACAGTTAACTGCTACAAGTACTCTGGGCCTATCCATGTGGTGAGTAACTGTACGGCTGGAGGAGTCAGATGGAGCATGGAAATTCAGCTGCGAACAACAGTGTTTTTGATGTAATAAAGTTGGGCACATTTCATCAGAGTGCCAGGGAAATGTCAAAGGGGAGAGGGTGTCAGCACCAGCCTTCTTCCCGAGCAAGTAAAAAACCGGCAATTGCCTGTTGTGAAAGTGCTTGTCGACAGACGAGAATACACGGCTCTGGTGGATTCTGGATGCTCAAGACACTGGTGAGCAAAGCCGTGTGTCGACGGTGGAGACAGAAGGAGGTGGGAGAGCTAACGAATGACGGGAGGACCCTGAAGTGCAATGGGTATGGCAAGATGAAGCTGGGCCTTGAGCAGGCTCAACCCATGATTGTCGAGGTCCCGGTCATTGATGGACAGTTGCTGGGATTTCATCTACTCCTAGGGATTGATGTGATCAAGGAGCTTAGAGGCGTGCACATGACCTAATCGGGTGAGGCGCGTTTTGGAAACCCAAACAAATGTGCTGCCATCTCGATTGACAAGCCCGACTTCAGTGTAATGTTCGATTGGAATACCAAAGCCTGGATTGCATCGTGGAAATGGGTGAGTGGTCATTCGCCCACTGAGCTGGCAAATAGAGTAGAGGAGTACACAATGCCTGACCACATCCGGGATGCGTACGAGGAGGAACTTGCCCCGCCCAAGGCGTTAATCCCCTTGATGGCAGTTGTGCAAGAGCACAAGCAGAAGATCCAGCCGGTGCTCGACTATCAGAAGTTGAACGGCTTTGTTGAGGCATTTACTGCTAATGCAGAGATGTGCTCTTAAAGACTCAGAGAATGGCAGTGACAAGAGGAAAATGTGTCACTTATGGACCTGAGAAAAGCCTACTTACAAATCCGTGTCGACAAAGTGCTATGGCCTTTTCAAACAGTGATCATCAAAGGTAGACGGTTTTGCCTTACACGACTGGGCTTTGGCCTAAATGTGGCACCGCTTGTCATGAAATCTGTCATCACCATGATAAGGTCCCAAGATCAGGAAATCAAGAGTGCCATGTTAGCATATATCGATGACACTTTCATTAGTGAAAGTAGGGTTTCTGCAGCGCACGTGTGACAGCACTTTGCAGATTATGGATTAGTCTGTAGAGATCCTGAGTGACAGAGAGATGGGGCCAAGGTTCTGGGTCTGCAAGTCTGGGAAGAGAATGACTCCCTCTAATGGAAACAGGGAAGCAAGGTTCCAGAAATCCCCTGCATAGTAACCTGTCGGTGCATATTTTCTCTGTGTGGAAAACTGGTCGGCCACTTCCCTGTGTGCGGCTGGCATAGGGTGGCAACTGCATTTATTAAGTGCCAAGCAAGTGCACTAAGAACTGGGACGATGAAGTCAGGGATGCCTCTCTCCGTCGTATGCTGATGGAAACAATGGCTAGAGTAGGTGAGTCAGATCCTGTCGGGGGAGACTGGGGGTAGATGGTAACGAAATGAAGGTCTGGGTGGATGCCAGTTCCATGGCTACGGGAGTGGCACTGGGTGTAAATGGAAGCATTGTTGAAGATGCCTGTTGGTTGCATCCAATTAATGATCCTAGGCACATCAATCTAGCTGAACTTGATGCAGCGATTAAAGGAGTCAATCTGGCCCTTCAATAGCAGGTACGAGTGTTGCATGTAGTCACCGATTCAGCATGTGTGCATCAGTGGGTGTCCGACACCCTAACAAGGAAGGCGCATATAAACACAAAGGCGGCTGGTGAGATGCTAATGAGGTGGCGCTTGGGAATGCTGCAAGCTTTAGTAGAGCAGTATGTGTTGACGATGGACATAACACTGGTGAAATCCTGTCAAAACCACGCTGACAGCCTAACCAGAGTTCCTCAAAGGTGGCTAGATCTGCACAAGAAAGAAGGAGAATCAATGCCGGAAAATTGCGCTGTTGTAATGCGCCAATTAAGCAAAAGTCAAGTGACTGACATAAGAGTGGCCACCCAGGCGTTAAGAGGACGCTGTACTTTGAGAGGATCATTGACCCGACGGTCTCCAAAGAACTTGTTAGATCAGTTGTCAGAAACTGTGAAGCCTGTCAATTAATTGATCCAGTGCCAGTTCATTGGGAAAAAGGAGATCTGAGTGTGAAGAAAAACTGGAGCAGGTTAGCAATGGATATAACCCATTACAATGGTAGACATTTTCTGACGCTGATTGATTGTGGTCCCTCCCGTTTTGCAGTATGGCAGCCACTATGACGGCAAAACTCCATCAGAGTCATCCGTCAGCTGGAGGCAAATTTTTATGATCGGTTTGGTTTGGTTTGGTTTATTTGTTTAATGGCATACCAACCTTTGTAGGTTATTTAATGCCAAAGCCAGATCCTAGAAGAACAGTAGTGGTACTATTTAACGCATAGCAGGAAGGATAAGGGGGTTCAAACCTTTCAAGGTATTTGCCTGAAAGTGAACATAATAGCGCGACTGGAGAACAAACTCGCTTACTTCGATTCAGCAGTCCATTGCTTTAACCATTACACCACAAGGACCTCCCCCCTTTATGAACAAAGGCCACCTGCCAATATATTGACCAACAATGACACTGCGTTCACTTGCAGGCAATTTAAGGAATTCACAAGCAGCTGGGGCGTGCATTTGATGTTTCGGTACGCTCACATACCAGCCAGGAATGGCATCATGGAACGCAGTCACAGAAGCATCAAAACTATTGAGCCAGGAAGAATTGTCCTGTATTGGAAGCAGTCTACTAATACAACGTGACAGCCTCTCATCTTCTATGTCGCCATCTGACGTGCATGTAGCACCAGTGAGAAATATTGATACCACACCGCTGCCTGAACCACAAATAACTGGAGGGAGATACAAAAAGGGGATATTGTGTGGGTTAATACCCCTCACGGTAGGTGCACAACCAAGTTTGGAACTGGACACGTAACTGAGGTGACCAGTCAGCAGTCCGTACAGGTCAATAGAACACCTCGTCTCGTTAAGGATCTACGCCTTTTACGAGGATCACATCCCTCGGATGACAAAGGTGACAGAGAAGATGATGAGCAGCCAATCTACTTGGACTTGGGTTCAGCAAGTGGTCCCTTGGATATTGGTGGTTCGCCAACAAACCCCGACATATCCAGCGAGAGTTCCCTTAAGGAGGGGGAGGAAATCCAAACGATCCCTCTTCGGAGGAGCACCCAAAACAAAAGACCACACCCGGACTGTCATTTATGTGATCTGGAGATCAAGGGGGAGTGTCGCAGATGCGACGGTCAGGAATTTGAATCAGATAATAACTTACCTTATCCTCGCCATAAAAGAGCTTGTCTTTGTCTAGTGTGCAAAGCCTTAATGCAAGGAGAAAACTAGTATGCACTGGCACTGCAATATTTATGCATATTAACCACGTGTGACCAGCATGCTTTGCCAACTATAAAACAAGGGCATAGTTAGGGTTGTGGGAGAACTCTTTTGCCCCTGAGATACAGAGATTAACAGCGAAGAAGGTGTCATTGGTGAACAATTTAAAAGACGGTTGGATACGGTGTAGCCCAAAGGAGGGTTCAGCAAGTAACTGAGTTCCAGTGATAGATTGCCTGTCTTTGGTGTTGCTCTGTTGGTTTTGTTTCATTTTTGTTTTTTGTTTCCCTATCTCTCTTTACACTTCAACATGCATCCAAGATTTTTCTCTGAACAGAATATATCAATCAATTGCAAAATAAATTCAAAATACCAGTACTTTGATTGAAGAATGTCTTATTTAGCTTTAGGTTCTTTATCTCAATAATGAAGATTTCTAGAAACTAAAGCTTTTTATGTAGAGCAGTTTACATTGTATGATATTCATGTATTTGGCTTGCACTAGGAAGAGAAATACAGGTAATCTCATAATATCTAGTTTCAAATCCATTGTAAAATAAAATAGGTAATAGTAATTCAAACATATTGACCATAGAACAAGGAAATTGATTTATAATGCTCAAGGTCTTACACCCAAGGGATGACATAGACTCTATATGAGAAGAAAAGAAGAAGGAAGAAGACTCACCTACATTGAAGATTGCATGGATACAACAATTTAGATATGAATACCAAAAAGAGCAAATAAAGACTGTTTACAGCAGCCAGTACCAGCAATATTAACAGAAATAATTTATGGAAAAACAGGAAAAAAAACAAAAAATCTAGAAAGCAAAAATTGGAAGAAAAACAATTGTATGCATACTTGAAGTAACAAGTAAAGGAAATTGTACTTGAGATGATCTGGACATGGCTAAGAAGGTGAAACCTGAGAAGAAAAATTGAATTTTATTTAATAACTTCACAAAATAATGTCATAACAACAATATCAAAATTTTAAAAAAATGGTAATATACAGGAGAATAGCAAGTTTAGGCTATGAAGTGACATAGATACAGTAGTTAATCACATAATATGCAAATGCAGCAAACTGATTGGGTGTGAAAGATGATTCACAGGAAATTGTGTTCAACATAAAAATTTGTTTATGCAAATAAATGCTATATGCTCAAACTATAAACTATCCTAGATAAAATTCTCTGAGACTTTGAGATACAAACAAAATCCTAACCAAAAGACCAGTATTAATTAGCAAGAAGAAAAAACTAGTCATCAACTGGATCTCACCTGCAGTTGGACAAATACCTGGATCCCACCAGAGAAAAAGCTATGGATGGTGATAATACCAGTTATAGTTAGAGCCCTTGGAATGGTCCCCAAAGGCCTGGAAAAAAGAGAGGGGAAACTGGAAATCAGAAGAAAAATTGAGACCATTCAGATTAAATCACAGATAAAATCAGTTACAATACTTAGAAGAGTCCTAGAGACCAGAGGAGACTCACTGTAGATCAGACTTCAGTGAAAATCTACCAGTTTCAGCTGGTGTGAAAAACTTATAAGGTGTAAAATAAATGTACCATAAATTGTCTTAAAAGAATTGAACAAACAGAAAACAACATCCACTTATAAGATGATGGAAACATTTACATATGGGTTTGGCACTTCTGCCAAGGATTAAGGTGAAGTATCTGTGTGTTCTGCTTAGGATCAAAATGTCATGATTCAGCACTTTTGCCAAGGATCAGAGTATAGTGGTCTAATGTTTTGGAAGTGATGCAAATGTTTCTCCTCAAAAGGGTTTATATATATATATATATATATATATATAGGGTACAGAAGCAAAATTAGGAATATTCCAGTATGATAATAAATGACTTGATGATAAAACAAGATTAATTTTAATTTTAAAAAATAAACAACAAAATAGGGAGATAGACACAAAGTAAATTTATTCAATGTCACCATTTTTTTCCACTATTGTATCAACATGCCTTTGAAACAATTTGCATGCCTTCAAAATAAATTCTTCATACATTTTATTCTATTCCTACTCAATAACAGGCTTAAGTGAACCAATATTTGGATGGAAAGTTGCATTTGTTTTGTTTTCTAAAATGCACCATGTAGCATAATCAAGGGGGTTAAGGTATGGGCTTGATGGAGGCCATAAAGAAACTCTAATTATTTCAGAAATTTTTTTGTCTTGGTTTCAATGTTAAACCAATCATATATTCTTTGTCATTTCTTGTATTATTCACTCATATTGAGCTAAATTTTAATGAAAGCATGCTTGAATATTAGAGCTAATCGTGAAAATTTAGATTTATCATATTTTTTTCAAAAATTGAACTAATCGTACTAAAAAGTACTCAAAACATCATTTCATATTTTGCTTCCATACCCTATATATATATATATATATATATGAAAATAAATATTTCAAATTAAAAAATATAGAAATTAAAAACAAATAAATTGATAAAATTTTAACAGATTTAAAGATTCAAACTAATAAAATTTGAATCAACTATTAATAATAATATCAATAATAATACAACAATTAAAAATCTAAATAGATATTGATATCAGACTTGTCTGTTTTTTTATATTCATTATATTAATATGAATTTTTGATACAAATCTTTATAATTTTGAAGCTGTAAGATTTTCACAATGTATTAGAAACTAGGTCTACTTACATTTATGAGAAATTCTTTTTTTATGGTAACAGGAATTATGTTTAAATCAAATAGCATTTCATGCATAAATATCAACAGAATTTCCCATTACTTTGTTCTAAGACCAGGTTACATCACTGATAAATATATGATGTATGTCCAAATAGTATCAAGATTTAAGCTGTATTCAACTGAACAGAAATGAATCATGAATGAAATATCAATCTTTTTTATAATAGCCCTCTTGGCATTCAACACATTTATTGCAATGCATTTTCCATTGATCAATGCACCTCTAAAACTACTCTTCTGATAGGGTATGAAGCTGCATAATCATATTTCTTTTACTGTGATTCACATCGTCAAACCTTATGATTGAGATGTACTTCACTTGCAAAATTTGGTATTTCACCAAAAATTTCTGATAAAAAATATCAAAACTACAGATCAAAAAGTAATGAGAAGTACCACTGACTCTTTAAGGCATTATTTTGTAATAGTGTAGTTGATCAGTTAGATACATATTTTCATTTAACTTTTAAACTGCCATTTAAATATTCAGTCTCAATACTTGTTGATCCCACTTTGTATATATAAAGTCACAATCTACTTTACATAAAAGATTACCTCACATTTAATCTCATAACTATAGAAACAGGATCTTTTCTAAAACCAAACATACCATTAGTGGCAGAGTCTAAGCAGGTGTTGTATCAGATGAAGGCCATCTGTTAGGATACAAGCTTTAGTGTTGGTTTGACATGAAAGGAATTATATATAAAGTCTTAGAGTTAGCAGTGCATGTCTAAGGGAAGAAGCAAGCCACTACCAAGAAAGAAGTAAAGTTAAAAGTGTAAAGCTTCAAAGGAAGTTAGCATTTGGTTATGATGTGTAGCAAAGGGAGATTTCTCTCTGGATCTTCCATCACTCAAACCAGGTGTCTCTGGTAACAGTGTGTTGCCAAAATTGCCTTGATCTTTTCATAAATTAAAAGAAGAAAAATCTCCTAGATACATGACTAGTGGTTTTTAAGAACCTGACGGCGACATATTTTTGGATTATTAAAGAGAATCACAAGGTTCAAATTTCTATCCAAGAACAAACAACTAATCTTTATAAACCAGTTGTGCAAATTTTTTAAAGTAGTACAACTTTTAACAATAAAGGGTTAAAAGTGTTTGAATTGCTTGTAAGAAAAGTTAATATAATCATAAGATTTGAACTCAAATTAATAATGAAAAAAATGATCAGCTAAATTCCTACATTTAAACTCACTTATGTAGCCCATATACAAAAATCACTGTGTAGTTCTTAATGAGATTTACAGTCAATAGAATAAATGCAAATGTTTAAATCCAATAATTTTCAGACATTTAGTGAATGTAATTAATTCATTTAAGTTAGATGTGAAAAGTGAACAGACACAGATCTATGACTGAATCTGAGAGCTAGTTTTTAAAGCTAGAAATTGATTTTCTAAACACTGGGGATATAAGTAGTAATGTACCCTGGCCATACACCTACTTTTTCACAATTATGTTAAATGAAGCTACTATTTTTTTCTGAAATATATTTCATTCATTATATATATGCAATTTGTCTAAAAAGATACTGAAATTAAAGCTGTATTTGCCGAAAAAGAAATGAGCAATAAAAAAATGTTAATTTTCTTGATAATAGTTCCCTTGGAATTTAACACATTTATTCTAATGAGTTTTCAATTGGTTGAAGCATCTCTGAAATTTCACTTTTGTTATGACAGGTTATGTAAATTCAAAACATAGAGAGGATGATATTAGAGTTCAGCAGGTATCAAATAAAAAAATATCTAGTTGTAAACATGGGAAACAAATAATGTTTACATCAAAATTTTTACAATACACACTTTTAATGTATAGCACAATGATCTATTATAATAAAATTGATTTTTATACAAATATATTTTAGTGAAGGTGTCATATATTGCTTTTTGATCAAATAGTCCGAACACATACAAATTTATACTACACCCACTACCCTTTTTTATCTCCCTACACTGCTGATAAATGAGATCATTTTTTAATTAAGTCAAATGCAGATGCAGTCTACTTTAAAACCAAAGTGAGGAGTTTTTATAAGAGTTTTCTTCTTTGAGGTGGATGTTTTGTAAACCATTCTTTTAAAAGAATATCTTTATTTTCATTTCGATACATTAATTTTTTTCATCTTCCCTCTAATTATTTGCTGATGGGTTCTCAGTATTCCATTGTTTTGTTTTTAGTACAAAAATGCAACTCTATAGATTATCAACTGAAAAAAATTCTATCATTGCAATGATATTGGTAATGTCATGGTTAAAATAGCAGTCATAATTACAGACTTCAGGATTATGGAAAAATTCATTTTTATAAATATTATGTCCAAGTGTTATCCTTATAAGTAAATTATTCAAAGACAAATATTTCTGGTTCAAAAAATTGGACATAAATAAATTTTAAATTAGAATTTTCTCCAAGCATTCTCCTGAGAGAAACTTCTGACATGAAATTTGAGTAAACAGATATTTGTGTTTGAAAAGTTATTTTACTCAGTGTAAAACAGTGTAACTTTAACTTGTATGAGAACTTCATTTGGTAAAAAACAGTATAATTTTAAAATTTTACCAAAAATCAATTAATTCTAGAATTTTAATGAAAATTTTGAGGCATATTTAGTAAAGGATAAAATTTTTAATTTATTTGATTTTAATTTTCAAAAATCAAAATTTATTTACAAATATTATGACTGAATGTTATTCTTGTAAGCACATTCTTCAGACAAACAATTTGGGTTCAAAATATTCAAATAAATTTTATATCAGAATTTCCTTTAGACATTCTTCTCATAAATAGCAAAAAATACTTTACAATGAAATTATTTTTATACAAGTCTTGTTTTGTTTTTTATTTTGTCTTATCATATTTGCTCTTTTATCAAAGTATGAATATACACTTTTCATATTTGTTTCAATCTTGATGAAAAAAAAGATCCCCAGACTTGTATAAAATTATGACCAGATTTTTTGTCATTAGTAAAAATGATTAGTGAAAATTCTGATAAAATTTCCTTTGAGTAAACAGATTTGAAAAGTTATTTTTACTTTGCGTAAAACAGTGTAACCTTAACTTATATGAAAACTTCATTTGGTGAAAAATATAATTTTCAAATTCTACCAAAAATCAATTAAGTTGTAGATTTTAATAAAAATATTTATACATTTAAAGGTCAAAATTTCTTATTTATTGGATTTTAATTTTTTTTTTCTTTTGGTATTTTATTAAATTAAAGACAATTTATTTTCCCATGATTACACCAAGCCCTTTAATCTAGAATTCATGCAGATTCTATTTCATTATTTAAACAAAAATGATTGAGGTTAACCTGAATTGAATTCCCAGACTATCTTTTCATACTAGAACCCAATGGAAGAAGAGTTAATATTGTGTACCAGAAGCCCTGTCAGACTGAGGGACTATACCATTTGATTTGTGCACATGGCGTTCTATATAAATATAGTACACTATGTTTGAGCATCATAATATTTTTCGATAATAGCTACTTTTTCATGCGCAGATAGAGCAAATGATCTATTTCTTACATTTGTTATGTTCTGTTAGATTAAATAAAATAAAATGCATATTTTCACTGTGATGTCAGATCTGAAGATATTTTGCTTCTGAGCAATGCTGGATATCCCTGCTAGTAGATATAGATATATGCATATGTGTGTATGGATTTATACTGAATTTTATTTATGTGAATAATAATATATAGAATAGATAAACAAAGACAGATGCACACATTCAGACAGACAACCAGCTTTCCCCAAACATCATGTTAGGATTAATATATATCTGTTCATCTTCAGCTGTGTTCTTTTTTTTGGGTAGGACACAGAAAAAGTAATGAGACTAGTTTGGTCTAGGGGCCGATACTTCCATGACCAAGTATGCATTGGCCACTTTGTTAAACTGACCACATGTCACATACTACAACCAGGGAGATGTAGTTAAATACTGACACAGATGAAAAGGAATGGACTACAATAGATAAATACATAGACATGAATGAACAATGATAGACAGATATGAACAGACTATAAATGATAAATAGATATGTGTGAATATATGTGTATGTATTCAAAGATGTTTCAATTTAATTAACACGAATCATAGAACTTTGAACAACTTCTATGTTATGCATATACACAGTTATAGATGTGCATTGTTATCTGTGAGAGAGAGAAAGTGAGTGTGTGTATGTGTGTGTTGTAACATATTAGTGTCTACTGATTGGTTGGCAAGCTTATCTTCAATCAACAAGGAACATAGCCATAAGGCGAAAGAATAAAGGAACTCATCTCACTCATCTCACATACATTCAGAAGTGGATTCTAAGTCAGCAATGGATCACATACCATAATTCCCAGGCCTTAAGACATACTACTACATAAGATAAATAATCAGCATTGAATTTGGAATGACTCAGATGGGTGACTTTGAAAGTATTAAATATGAAACTCTCTGTCCCTCCTCCATTTTCTTTCTCTCTTTCTCTTTCTCTTTATATATATATATATATATATATATATATGCATGAAAAGTATGTTAAAAAAGAACAAAAAGTGAAACTGCATTTACCAAGAGAGAAATTAACAATGAATGAAACATTAATTTTCTTGAAAATAGTGCCCTTGGCATTCAAGATGCTTATTCTACCAAGTTTTGCAGTGGTTGAAGTATCTCTGAAATTTTACTTTTGATATAAACCATCATATTTCTTTTAATGTTCTCCACATCCACAAATCTTACCCTTGAGATAAATTTTCAATTTGGTAAACAAGTAAATTTTTGATGGAGGTAAGTTTGGTGGATATGAATATGAAATCAGAACTGACTTACCTAGATAATATTTAAACATTTAGATAGTTGTCTAGATGTCATGAATCTATAATGCAAGTTGCTTAGCTGTGCATACATCTTTTAAACTTTTAAATTTAAAAGATCTACAATTTCAGTTTTGATAATTTTTGATGATATGTTGAATGCATTGCCAGTATTAAAAATTACCCTATTTTTTGCAATAATGAACAGTACAATATTTTTCTTTTCGTCATTTTGCCTGTCTTTAAATTCTATAGGGATGAGAGTATTTAGGATCAAAGTGTCACTTCCCAACACTTCTACCTAGTATCAGAGTGTAGTATCTGTTCCCATTGAAACTATATTAAATATCTTATAAAAAATTAAAAACAAACAATAAAAATAATTTTCTATACACTTTCGTGGTTTCCTCTTCCTTTATTAGTGAATGACATTATGATATTCAGGGTTGAAAATGGATTTCCTAATTTTTATGCAATTTGGATTGAGCAACAATATGCCTCCTTATCAATTCTTGTGTTCCTGAAGTTTTTGAGACATTGTAAAATGATTATGAATTTTTTTAATTAAATTCTTATAGTAAATTGAGGAATAGTTGATTAGAATATCTTTATGAATATAAAAAATACAAAAATGTCATATCTGAGAAAAATAATCTTATCTATATACTTATACCATGTTTCTTATATTTGAACATAACAGGTACATGTTTTGAGTAAATACTCAGAAGATGCAATTGGTTTAACTTTAGAAAGTAAAAGTGAAAGCAGGATTTCTGCCATATTTATGGTTTATTATCAAATTTGGCTTAGAATGACATCTATTATATATATAAACTAAACATTCATATGTATATTTTATATATAGAGAGGTAAAAAGTTGGTTGAGTTTTATTGCATATCAACAATTGTAGATTAATTAATGTCAAATCCTGTATATACATATACACTGAATATATATGATTTATAAATGACATAGTTTGTAGGTAAGAGTTTTTACATGAGCCAGCATGCATTTGTTTGCAAACAGGTTTCAGGTATTGCTAACTCTAATAGTTTTATTTGTACACAGTTAAATGTTTGAAAGTGTTTTTATCTAAAATTGATAGATCTTTTAGCTTTAATTAAATGGTTTAAAGTGAAGTAAATGATTAAACAGTTCAGTTTGACCCATAGTTGGGACTCTAACAGACACTACCACATTGGGTCAGAGTGGACTGAGGAGTAATGCCAATAAAGGGGCACTCTACATTCCCCAAACCTCTAGGACTGGAGCCTCACCATCAGATTCAGTTCAGTGTTGTATGCAGGACACTCGTTAGGGAGAGGTAGAGACTTACTCCTCTATAGAAATGCAGATGTATATTATACAGCCCCAGCCAACTGGACTAGAAAGTGGAAAAGAAAAGGAGGAATATGATAAGATGAAAATAAGAACTATTAACTGAATTGCACATTAAATTTAGTGCATTAAGTTACAAATTTCCAATGAAGAAGAATTCTTTTACTTTTTAGCATATTTCCTGTCATTTCAGATGGCATTGTTCATGATCACCTCTTGATCCAAGTGTAGTACTTCTGAATTTTGCCTGGGGGTCACTTCCAGCACACCTGTCAAGGATCAGAGTGCAGTATCTGTACTGTAGGAATCCTTTAGTCAATTTGAAAGGTTTAGGATATGAAATCCCATAATAAAAATTTTAAAAGATGAATGAATTTATAAAATTGAAATCTTTTAAGAGCATCAAATTGACAAAATTTACAGTAAAGATTGTTAATCTTTACTGTGAATTTTGTCAATTTGATGCATAATAATACATAAAAAAAACCCTCTTACAATGTAAGAATATCTCATTACTTCATATTAAGAGCAAGTTGTTAATACATTACAAAAAAGCTTGGTATATGTGTGTTTAGAAAAACTATCATGAAATTGGTAATTAATGTTTATTAATATATATATATAGGCCAATTTAAATATATATATATATATATATATATATATATATTTATATACATAAAGAAATGATTAGCCTTTATAATTTTAGGTAGTGTAGGTACTGCATTCCTTACCTGCCAAGACAGCATATCTCTGACATACACCTATATGTGCATGAATTTTGACACATAATGGACATTTAAAGTCAATTGAGTAGAACAGCTACAGGAAAAAATTCAACTAGATAATGAAAAATTGGGTGAAATACAAATGCATCATGGGAAAAGAGTTTAATGAATAGAAATTCACTTCAAAGCAAGTCTTTTTTTCTTTATCAAGTTTATGACCAGATGAAGCAAATCGTAAAACATTGTGTGACAGAATATTCTGTACTCAGAAGAAAATCTGAGTGAAGAAGTAAAAGAAAGAAAAAGAATCAAAAACTGTCAAAGGAATGTTTGATCTTAAAAGTAGTAATAAATTTGTAAATTGTATTATTATTTTCTTTTTCAAAGAATTGTTGGATTTTTATTTTTTATTTGACAAATCAATTTTTCTAATTTTATTTTTGGACCTTTGCAACCAAGATTGACTGCAAGAATACAAGGTTGGAATTTATCAAGGAAGAAGTTTTATGAGGCTTCCATTTATCTTTCATCCCTACTTGGAATATGCAACAGTGATTTGAAGACTTTAACATCATAGTCATTTTCCATTTGATTGAATCTAAAAAATATTCATTAAAGACAATCCATGACACCAGAAAAAGTAACTTTTATCAGACCTAATCTATAGAGATATTTCTGCCTGATTTTTCTTTACATTTTCCAACAAATTCTAAATGACACAAAAATTCAATGACCATTATATGGTCATTGAAATATCATCCTTAGATTTCAACAATCCACACACATAAAATGCAATATATATGTTATTTACTAAGCTTATCTTAAATGTGATACATGGCCAGAAGTATGATGTATACAGTGAAAAGCAAAATCACTAGTAATGATCTACTAGCTTAATAACCATTACACCACATAAGGTGCTCAATATTTCTCTCTCTCTCTCTCTATATATATATATATTTATATTCATGTATTAGACATATGTGTTGTATAAAGAAAATGGAAAGAAAAATAAATATAAATGCATGAGAAAAAATTTATCAGAAAATATTAATTAGTTCCACCGACACATTTTGACATGAATTATTTAAGATATTTAAGATGCCTAACTACGAAACCGCATAGAACCCAAAATAGACAACATCCTTAGGAAAAACCAAAATGGCTTCCGGAGAAATAGATCCGCAACCTCACAAATACTGACCATCCGTAGAATCCTTGAAGGCGTTTGGGGAAAAAAACCTTCAGGCGACATTACTATTTGTCGACTTTACCAAGGCCTTCGATTCCATACACAGAGGGAAGATGGAGCAAATCCTACTAGCATACGGCCTACCAAAAGAAACCGTAGCAGCGATAATGATTCTCTACAGAAACACCAAAGTGAAAGTACGTTCACCAGATGGAGACACGGAATACTTCGACATTGTTGCAGGAGTACTACAAGGAGACACACTAGCCCCGTACCTCTTTATCATCTGCCTAGACTATGTGCTTAGGACTTCTATCGACAAAATCAGAGAAAATGGCTTCGAGCTGACTAAGAGAAGAAGCAAAAGGTACCCCGCAAAAACAATCACGGACGCCGACTATGCTGATGACTTGGCGTTACTAGCGAATACGCCTAATCAAGCAGAGACACTACTGCATAGTCTGGAACGAGCCGCAGCTGGCATTGGCCTCCATGTCAATGCAAAGAAAACTGAATATATGTGTTACCACCAAACGGGCAACATTGCCACACTAGACGGAGCCTCTCTGAAACTAGTAGACAAATTCACCTACCTAGGAAGTAGCATCTCATCAACCGAAAAAGACATCGACACACGACTGACGAAGGCATGGACAGCTATCGATAGGCTCTCGATCATATGGAAGTCATACCTAACCGATAAAATGAAACACAGTTTCTTCCGGGCAGCGGTTGTGTCGATACTGCTATATGGATGCACCACATGGACGCTAACGAAGCGGCTGGAGAGGAAACTAGACGGAAATTACACAAGAATGTTGAGAGCAGTATTGAACAAGTCCTGGCGACAACACCCCACGAGACACCAACTATACGGACACTTGCCCCCCATCACGAAAACTATACAAGTTAGACGAACCAGACACGCGGGACACTGCTGGAGAAGCAAGGACGAGCTCATAAGCAATGTACTCCTGTGGACCCCCACATATGGATGTGCAAAAGCAGAACGACCAGCACGAACTTACATACAGCAACTATGTGAGGACATGGGATGTAACTCTGAAGACCTGCCGGAGGCGATGAATGATAGGGAGAAGTGGCGAGAGAGGGTCAGGGATATCCGTGCTGGCGGTGTGACATGATGATGATGATGATGATTTAAGATATGAAATAATGAAAATTTCAGGTAAAAAGTGTTTTTTATCATCTTTAGGGTGGGAATTATGAATTTAAAATAGTGGTTTGAATGAATACAGAAAAATATTGAAAACGTTACGGCATGAAACATAAATTTTTTAAACAAGTTAAAGACAAACAGCATTTATAAAAAGTCAGTTTGTATAGATGGAGAATAAAAGAAAGAGGAAATGAAGGGAAGAGGGAAGAAAGAAAGAAAGGGGGAAGCATGAAGAAAAGGTAAATTAGAAATAACTGTTTAATTATCATTGTTAGTGAAAGTTGAAATCTTTCAACAAAATTTTGGCAAAGTACGAGGTGAAATTTTATAGAATCCTGGCCTTTGTTCTAACATATCACTCAATAAGTCCCAGGCCTAACTTATAAAATAACAACTTTTAGGCAAAATTTGACTTTATTCATTAACATAATCTCCTGATAGGGTGATACACTGATTCCAATGCTTCTCTAACAATTTCATGCCTTTTTTGTAGAATGATTTGTCTTTGGCCACAAAATACACCTTAGTTTCTCATATCACTTCTTCATTAGAGACAAATTTCTTTCCCTGGAGCATTCTTTTGAGGTCTGAAAACAGCTAGTGGTTGCTGGGGGCCAGATCTGGAGAATAGGGTAGGTGTGGAAGCAATTCAAAGTGCAATTCATGTAGTTGTGCTATCGTTGTGATCGACTTGTGATACAGTGCATTGTCTTGGTGAAAGAGCACTTTTTATTCTTCATTTGTACCCATTTTTTGGCAATTTCAAACTCACCAATAATGCTGTATAATATCCGCTATTGATGGTTCTTCCTTTCTCATCCCAAAATATGGAGGCCAAAACCTTGCCTGCTGATGTTTGTGTCTTTGGCTGGATTTTACCAGCTGCTATCCACTCAGCTGACTGCTAATTTGATTCCCAAGTGAAGTGGTATATCCATGTTTCATCCATAGTCACATATTTATGCAAAAACTCTTTTTTGTTGTGCTGAAACAGTTGCAAACAACGCTCTAAATCATTGACATGTTGTTTTTGATCGACTGTGAGCAAATACAGCACCCACTTTGAACACAGCTTTTCATTGACAATGTTCATGCAAAATGGTGAATGCACTGCCTTTTGATATTTTCAACTCCTCTGTTATCTCACACAACTTCAATTTACGATCGGCCACGTGGAGTTTTTTGGTGTTTTCCAGGACAGCTGCTGAATTTGGGTGACCTGAGCATTCAGCATCATTTGAGTCTGTACATTTGCATTTCAAGTCAGCATACCACTTCTTAACCAATGTTTCTGATAGAGCAGAGTCTGAATAACACATCAAGCTATTGCTTTGCTTGAACAGTATTTTTTTCCATCAGAAAGCAATGTTTCATCAACACACGAAATTCAGATTTTTCTATTGTTTTGAAAACTTGCAACAGCAGCTTCACTTAAATAACTATGATTTATAAACTAATAATTCGATTGTGCTCAAATTTTGACACATTCCATTTAAAGGTTAGTACTTTAAAAAAACCATATGGATGTTTTATTAGTGGAGCCATCTTTATGTCTGGCCGGGGACTTATTCAGTGATGTGCTCCAGTGTTATAATGTAAAATAGTAGAAGAGTCTATGATTCTATGGTTTTTTTTTTTTATCATAAATGAATGCAATGATGTTTGAATGTTGGAAGTCAAATTTGTGGTTTTGGGAAATGTTATCAATAACTAATGTGTTGGAAAAATTACTTGATTTAAAGGTAGGTTTCTGCTTGTTTCTCCTATATAAGACCTTGGGCAGTCTTGGCAGTAAATTCTGTATATACCTGTGTTGGAACAAGATTTTGTATTGTTATCATTGTTTTCTGACAGTTGTTTGATTGTTTTGGAAGTTTGTGTGATTGTCTTTATACCTAAATGGTTTATATTTTTTTCAATAATCAAGATTGTGGGATTCTGAGATAGAACTATGTTTTCCTTTTATTGTGGTGTTGGAATTCAATTTTGGTCCAGAGTTTTTAGTTTTGTTTAATGAAGTGTATTTGTGGATATTTGTGGCCTTTAGTTTTGCATGGTGTATGAATGGATCTGGCTATTGGAGTTTGGAGAAAGATTTTATGATATAATCAAATTTGTTGTTTAAGTGGTTGGGAGAGCAAATTCTTAGGGCTCTTAGGAAAAAGCCAATTGGAACACCTCTTTTTATTTTGTTGCTGTGGTTAGAGAAAGAGTGGATGTCGCTGAGTAAGTCCATAATTTTATTGTGGTAATCTGTTTTATTCAGAATGCTGATTCTGCCATTTTTGTCCGGAGATGTAATGGCAATATTTTTGTTTTTGGATAAGTTTGTAAGGGCTGAAATATATCTTCTGGGTAATGTGTGACATGCGGTGTTTGGTAGTGGATGTGATTAAGCCTTCTCAAAATCTGAATCAGTGTGTCTGTAGTTGATATTTATAATGTTTTGTAAATCATGTTTTTTATATAGTCCAATACTGGATTTCGTTCTAAATTTGAGGGTTTCAGATTCATAAGTTGTTAGTGGTGTGCTAAAAATGTTAATGATGACATCAGTTTGTCCCATGTTTTTTCACTGGTTGTTTGTGCATAAGGAATGGAGTTTATTCTTTAAATTTTGGATACGGTTGTTGTTTATAAATGCAATATCTTGTCTTAATTTTTCTGCAGTTTTATATGAAATGTGTTTATTCAAACAAAGATATTGACCGAGTATTTTGGCTTTTTCAAAATTGGATAGTTCTTGGAATTTTTGGTTTTTGATGCGAGATTCCATGTAATGTGTGATGTTGTCTGGAAAAATGTGGTGGGATGATTTTGGAAATTTGAGTATGCTCCTAGGGATGACCTTTTTGTTTTTAGCAGAGTATGCTCTGATTAATAGTTTTCTGTACTGTTGTATCTGTTCAAAATTATTCATTCTTGATGGCGTTTATGTTGTATATGTATTTTCTTTTTGTGGACAGTATTTGAGTAAGATATGAGGTTTAATCAGACAGATATGTTGTATAAAGAAAATGGAAAGAAAAATACATATAAATGGATGAGAAAAAAATCTATTATTAGAATATCAGTTCCACTAACGTGTTTTGACATGGATTATTTCAGATATGAAATAACAAAAATTTCAGGTAAAAAGGATTTTATGTCATCTTCAGGGTGGGAATTATGAATTTAGAATAGTGGTTTGAATGAATACAGTGTAAAAGGCTCGGCATTGAGTTACCGCCTGTTTTATTTTTGTCTGTCACCTGGACGCTAGCTGGAATCTTCACAGCCTGAGTCTGACCACTTTTTGAATGTGCACAAGACAGCTTATTTTTATTTTTCTGTGGTTCAATATTAAGTATTGAGCCAGGGTCAGCAAATGTGGCTTGCTAGGGCTCCTTAAAATACTTAGTCAACAAAGACTATTTTACTTTCCCCTTCATGCTCCCCTAAAATTGTTTGATTATAATTTTTCAATTTTGAGGAAATAAACGGTATTGAGTTTATGCCTGTTTATTTTTTTTTCTGTCAGCTAGACACTAGCTGGGGCTGTTGAGCCAGTGTTGTTATTATTGTTGTTTCTTCTGTACGTTACAACAGTGACTTCTACAAAAACTATTTTCTTTTACTGTCTAATTATACATGAGGGAAATACAGACAAGAAATTCAAATTTCATGAAAAACTGTGGAACATAACAAAAATGATTTCTGATTTTCATTTTTTTATACTTCACAAAGTTTTTATATAAATGAAGTTTTAATACTTCCATTTGAGATTCTGACTGAAATAAAAGCTCACTAACAACAACCTTTATACAGTTATCTAATAAATTTTGCACTGTAGTATAAAATAACATTCAAATTTCTTTTGATCTTTTTTCACAGTTTATTGTGGAAGATGAAGTCAGGGAAGAAGACCTATACCTCAAATACAATATATCCACAGAATGCTAAATTCCACTATCTTTTCCCACTCTATACTATAATAGATAAAAACAGGATGGCTAAAGAACAAGGGTATTTGTTGCAGTGTATATGAAGAGAGGCCAGAAGACAGCTTTATACTGCCTAATAAAATTCCGATTTGAGGCTCTGTTTTCAAGTTTCTATGTTCAGTCTAGAGTTAATATAAAGCTATTAGCTTTATTATTCACTGACATAGTCAGAATAGTGTCCTTATTTTGGCTGTTTTTATTATAGTCACCATGTTTTGGTCATTGCACTATCTGGCCTTCATCAAATATCTGTCATAGTCTGTAGCCTTTGAAACATTTTCAAACTGAACCCTTTATTCAATCCATAACAATAGATTCTTCTCATTCCACCACCCATTTCATGCACTGCCTGTGTCAGTAACAGTATAAATGTTGGACTGAGATTATTGATTGATTGAAGAGAACCAGTGTGAGGATTTTAACAGGGCACACTAAATTCCTTTATATGTTGGCATCAGCCAAAAAATAAAAATTGTTATGATACTACTGAAGGAGTAATCTTTTTGTTTGGTTATTTAGTTTAATGACATATCAACCTTTGAGGGTATTCTAATGCCAAATTCTGTGTGTGTGTGTGTGTGTTTGAATGAATAGGTCCACAAACGGACTGATTTTTTAGAATTATTTATTTTACTCCTACACATGTTTCTAGCTTCTTATCGCTGTCATCAGGAAGCATTTAATGACATCTGCTGGTGTCATCTTTGATTTATATAGTGGCTAACACTTTGATAGGGTTGCCATTCTGCAGGTTTTGAGTCATTTTTTTCTTCTTTTTTTCCTTTTACAAGGGTGTGTTCAGTGTCTTTGTGTGGTTGTACTTCTCTTCCTCCTAATTAATCTTTGATAGTTGATATGCCATAAAGTTTATTAGTTGTCTTCTCTGGGTCATTGCATGTGTATATGTGTTGGGGAAGTCTTTCTCTGTATAAGTATAGTTTAGTCCTGTCTAATGTTGTGCTTTAAATTTAACTACCTTCTACTCACTTCTCTGTGTATGTATGTATGTATGTGTGTGAGTGTGTGTCTGTGTTTCTGTCTCTGTATGTGTATAGGTGATATGCCAGAAAGTTTATTAGTAGTCTTCTCTGGGTCATTGTAAGTGTGTGTGTATATGTATGTTGAAGAAGTCTTTCTCAGTATGTATTGATTAGTTCTGTTTAATGTTATTGTGCTTTAAATTTAACTGCCTTCTACTTTCTTCTAAGTGTGTATGTGTGTGTTTGTTTCTGTCTCTGTGTGTGTATAGTTGATATGCCAGAAAGTTTATTAGTCATCTTCTTTGGGTCATTGTCTCTGTGTGTGTCTGTGTATTGGGGTTATCTGCAGAATAGCAATTCTATCAAAGCGGTCACCATTATATACATCTCAGAAGACACTGCTAGATGTCATTAAATGCTCCCGAGTGACAGCAATAAGAAGCTAGAAACACTGTGAAGGAATAAAATGAATAATTTAAAAAAATAAATCTCTTTGTAGACCTATTCATTTTAAAATATTTACTTTTTTTCTCTCTTTGGACCAACAAATAAAGAAAAATTTATATATATATATATATATATATATAATTGAAAAACCCAACAAACCATCATTTGGCTATTATAAATTTATTTCAGCAGGCCACTCCAAAAGAGAAACCAACCTCTTCAGATAGCCACCACACAATGGAAAGAAAAAAAAATTATTAGAAATTATAAAGATATTTTTTCAATAGATTCTTACTCGTTTTAAAAAAAACATTGGTGGGGACAAAAATATATGGGGTAGAAGTTGCTGTTAAAACCGGATGTAATGTCATCATCTGGTTATTAGTTGTCTGAAATTCTTAGACTAAGCTTGAGGATTTTTATCATTCTGGTTTTTCATCTTTATTGTTATATTCACAATGTTTCAGTTAATATGTCCTCTGGCCTTCTTACAGTGTTTGTTGAACTCAGGAACCTACACTGAACTTCAAACCACGTCCTTTATTTAATCCATGAGAGTTGCTTGTTCTGATTGCATTAACCATAACTGGATATAAGTGCTATGTATTCCTGTATTGTTACTCGCCTGCAATCGGAATTGAACCTGCAACCTCCAGATGATTGTCTCCTTAGAAGCTTAGGGAACCAATGCCGATAACCATTACACTATGTGTCCCGCTGGACAATTTAGAGTGAATATTTAGGATTTATAAACTTTATGTTCTTACATCACTCTGGTTTCTACTACTATGTATGATTTTTACTTGAGCTCATATTCCGATTTTTTTTTAGCATAATGGTTATAAGTGTTGGTTCCCTAAGGTTTGAAAGAGACAATCCTCTGGTGGTTGCTTGACATAACCAGCCAATTTATCAGATTGAGGTTCTCAGAGCATCTGTCTAGCCCAGTAAGGGTTGAAGTGGAGTGTTGCAGATCACGTGACCAGTTTGGTTGCTCGTTCCCCATATTTTAGAGATAAAAATTCAGAGATGCATTCATGATAATTATAAAAATATAATTAATTGCAATTATTTTCTGTTCAGTTTTTAGCCAATATGAAATGGTTGCCCTGTTACGTAGACTCAACATTTCCATTCATTTGCACATATGCATATATTTTCTACATATTCTATCTCTACATTCTGGTATGTTTGGTTGAGAAGAAAATTAACTTTTTATTTAGAATTACTGGGAGTGTACTTATTTATGAACAATATTGTATATAAAACAATAGCTAGACAAGCTATTACTTAAATAATCTGGACTTATGAGGGCCATTCAAAAGAATTTATCAAATTCAAAATAATAGAAAATTATGTATTTTACCTTTGTATTGCATCACTGGACTAGACTATTACACAGAGATGTGCAATTTAGTGAAAATGATATAAAGTGATACATACAAAATTATATATGAGAGTAGTTCAAAAAGTTCTAAGCCTTATCATAGCCATAGCTGAACATTTCTGTCATGCCAAAACACTTCTTCTAAAACTAGAAAAATTAATTTAGATTTCAGTCTTAATTTCTGTGCAAGTGAGGCCCATACAAAAGTGAACAACAGATGTAAAATCTGGGTGAGGCTTAGAATTTTCTGAAATACTCTCATATATCAGTCTTTTTAGAGCAATAAATGCTTGTTAACAAGTTTACTAGCCAAAAGACTGCATACTCATAATTCAATGCAGATTTACATTATTATATTAAATTCAGCAGTGTGCCCCAAGCATACTTTTAAATCTAGCTCCAGCTTTTATTTAAAAGAAAAATTCAACTTTAACAAAAATCTAAAACCATAAGTTGAAAGGAAATAAAAAGGCTGATCAAAAATTAAGTTTAAACTTTTTTAAAGAAACTAAAAAAACAAAAACACTGTTACCTTTTTCATGGTATCTTCCTTTTGAGTTTAAAGTAACTATAGTCGTCTGCTAAAATCTGCATAATAACTGCATCAAATTTAATTTTAGCAGCTAGCTTTAATTTCGGTTTCTACTATTGATAGATTTTCTACGGTGAAAAGACTTGAAAGCTGTCAAAAAATTACTTTTAAAAAAATGGCCTTTTCACCATAGATTAAGATTTTAACATAGAACAATTTTCTTCTGCAATTGCTTTCATCAAATTGCCCTTCTTACATTAAAGCAAGCCATTATTCAGCCCAGTAAGGGTCAGCACCCTTATTACAGACAGTCTACCATTATAAACAACATGCCTCAGGCAGTGGAGTTGAAGAAAATTCTGCCCAGGGCAAATCACAGCTTCTTCCTAATGTTAACTACAATTCACCTGTTCTTTCTTCTAACATGATTACATTTTCCTTTCTTTTTTTTTAATGAAGGACGTTTTATAGCCCATAGCAAATGAATACTAGAGAGGTAGATTTTCACAGGTTCCCACATCTATGAGGCTTTCAATTACAATAATTTTTCTTTTCTAAATCAATGATGTACTTCAAAATGTTTACTGTGCTACTTATATCTATATTATTTCTATACTAGCAGAAGTACCTGGTATTACTTGACGAAAAAATAAGAGACAAAATATTTTGCTGAAATAATATATATATTTTGGCAATATTCTATGAATATAGATATATGAACATAAAAAAATCAACGAAAATAATTTTATTTATATATAATAGAGAATAATAATAGAAATAATGATTTATTTTAGCTTTTATTTCTATCACATTCCCAGTGGCTCATAAGTTTATATACACTAAACAGCTTAGAATATTTCAGAAAATGAGGTAATTGATGAAGAAGCCACTGATATGCTAAGTGTTGGCTGGAAGTGTACTTGTATATATATTTTAAGATCTTTCTTCAAACTCTCTTTGCTCAGCATCATGAAAAGATTAAAAGAGATCAGCCAGGTTTATACTTAGAAGTAATTTCTCCAAATGGCTAAAGGTACCATCCTCATCTGTATAAACATTAGTGTACCAGTATCAACACTATGGGACTATGCTGCCATCATACAGCTCAGGAAGAAGAAACATTCTGCCACCAAGAAAAGAATGTATTTTGATGCAAAAAGTGTAAATCAATCTGAGAACAACAGAAAAGAACCTTGAGAAGATAGTGGCGGAAACTGTATATATATATATCTGAAGTCAAACAAGTATTATATCAACATATCCAGAAAACCTACTCAGTAAGAAAGAAACCACTTCTTCAAAATTGCCAAAATGTCATTATGTTTAGTGGAAAAATTAATAGAAGGTCAAATTGAAAACTAAAAAACACTATCTTAACTGTGAAGCATTGCAGTGGTAGCATCATATTGTAGGAGTTTCTTTGCTGAAGGAAGGGCTGGGGCAAAATTGATGGGACCATGAACAGAAAATTATGTAGAGATATTGAAGCAACATCTCAAGATATCACTCAGAAAGTTAAAACTTGCTTGAAAATGGGTCTATCAAATGGATAACCCCAAACATATGTGGCAAAACGTCTCCAGGACAACAAAGTCAAGGTATCTGAGTGGCTATCACAAGGCCCTGATCTTAATTCATGTAGGTAGAACTGAAAGAGCATGTGCAATCAAGGAGGCTGACAGTTACAACAAATTTAGGGCAAACGGGCTACAATTTTACCAGTTTACTGTGAGAAACTTGTGAAAGTCTGCCAAAAGTATTTGATATAAGTTCAACAATTTAAAAGTGATGCTACCAAATAATGTCTGTTTTAATCCAACTCATTGGGAATAAAGTGAAAGAACTAAAAGCTCAAATAACTCATTATCTCTATTATTCTGAGATTTCACATTCTTAAAATAAAGTAGTGATCTTAACTGACCAAGGACAAGGAATCTTTCTTAGAATTAAATGTCAACAATTGTAAAAAAACAGAGTTTAAATACAATTGATTACAGTTTAAGTAAATATCTGACTCAAATAATGTACATCTTTATATCTACACACACACACGTATATATACGACGATCATTAAATAAGTTTCCAGACTTTTTTCGTATGGGCACTTTTCTTGATAGTACACACATGAAACTCTAGTCCCCTTCGAAGTAATCTCCTCCGGATGCAATGCACTTGTTGTACTGTTACAACAACTTCTGGAAGGCCCCATGGAAGTCCTCTTGTGTGAGCGTGTCAATGACCTTTGTCACAGCCTCTTTCATCTCCTCAATTGTCTTATAACAACAGCCTCTGAGCTTAGGGAATAACCAAAAGTCACAGAGAGCAAGGTCTGGAATATAGGGAGGCTGAGGAACTAACTGTCTTGATGCCCATCTTGGTCAAATAGTCTGTGACAAGGATACAGTTGTGGGCTGGTGCATTGTCCAGCTGGGAATGCCACTGACCTGATTTGAAGAGTGCTGACTTCTTCTGACGGAATCTCTTTCTGAACTCCCTTAAAACCTCAACATAGTAACCCTAACCATTTGGCCAATCAACTCTGGTGTATTGACTTCCTTACTCTTCCCACACCGCTCATCATCCCTCACAGACTCCCTGCCTTCCTTGAATCTCTTATGCCACTCAAAAACTGAAGCTCAATTCAGGCAAGATGCTCCAAAAGCAGTCTGAAGCATTCCATACGTTTCTGTGACATTTTTCCAAGTTTAAAACACAATTTTATTGCATATCGTTCTTCTAAAGTGTCAGATTGCATTTTTGAAATTTACCAGCAGTGACAATCAGGTTTTAGTAGGGTGTATTCCAATTGCTGCTATAGCTGTTCCTTTGAAGCTAAAATCATAAAAATTGGTCAGTCATCTCATAAGATGTATAGCAATAACATACTGAATTCTAAATGCCTATACAAAAAAAGTCTGAAAACTTATTGAATGCACCACATATATCAATTAGTTCACATTATAAATGATAGGATTGCTTACATATGAATCAACATTTACTCTGCTTTTTTCTCTCTCTTGGTCTTTTTTCTTTTTCTATCCTCACTATACCTTTTTTTCTCTTCATCACTTCATGTTCTGTCTCTTTTACAATTTCTCTTTTCCTTCACCTTATTCTCTCTTCATTTTCTCCCCCAGTTTTCTTTCTTTTTTTTTCTGTTTAACTGAGTAAGAATAGAAGTTGCCATTACTCTATTGTGAGATAAGTTGGATAAGTAGTGTATATATATATATATATATATATATATATATATATATATATATATATATAAAATGAGTGTGTGTGTGTGTATGTGTTGTGATCAGAAAGTATCAAGACTGAAGCTTTAAAACTTTAAATTTCACTCAAGACAAATGTACATAATAAAGTTTATGACATCTAGACAAGTCATTGCCAGTTTGAAAAAAAATATAAAGCCAGTCTTGATACTTTTCAAAGAAAAGATTTTGACTGAGACACAGGACTGTGTAAATGCAACACCCTTCATACTCACTAGGCCTAGCTGTGAATAACTTGTTCTTGTTTCCAAAAGTGAAAATTCATTTCAAGGGTAAAATTTGAGGGTGTGGTAGACATTAAAAATATTACAGTGAAGCTTCACATTATATCAAAAGAAAAGTTTCAGAGGTGCTTTGACCAATTGAAAACTCACTGGAATAAGTATTCTGAATAACAAGGAGACTATTTTGAAAAAATTAATGTTTCATTCATAGTTCATATCTTAGTAAATGTTAATTCAAACTCAATATTTTTTTTATCACTGTTCATATATTCAGGGCAGTAAAGCTTCCAATTTATTGCTACAGAAACAATGACAGATACAAAGAGCAGAATAATATCATTAGATAAAGCAAGTTTTCAGCTACAAAATACTCTTGTTACACATGGTCAGCAGCATCAGCTATGCATTTTTACCAGGGATGAACAACAGTGTGTATACCATGCTTGTAAGATGGTTGCTCCAAAAGTAATGCTTCCAGTTTTGTTATGTAGCTTTGTCTAATGCTGTTATTGTCCTTGTTTATCCACTATATCTATTGTGGCTTCCATGGAAATAAATAGGATAGGGTTTTACACATACATTATACTTAAAAATGAATGCTGATTACAACTATAACCTTCAGGCAATGACAACAGACAGGATCTTTATACAGTACACCGTTTTCTGTATCACAGACTAGAATTTATAAATTGGCTGTCAAAAAAATTTTTTTAAACAATTCTGACTTGTGGTAAAGAAGACTGTATCCAGCATAAAAATCACATCTGACATCACTGCCTGAAGGTTGTGTTCAGCATAAAACTATAATTGCAATCAACATCATTTTTTGTTTAATATTAAAATTAAAATAAAAAATAAAGAGCTTTAGCTTTTTAACCACTGTTCTTACATTGGGCATTTCATAATTTATATTGATTTTATTCTTGCATTTATATCTCAATATTATTATCACATTTATATCACAATATTATTATCACAATATTATACACTCACACACTCATACATATATAACTAACCCAGTGGGCTAGTGCTGTAGTATATGCCAATCTCTGCAGAGGGGTAAGACCACCACCAATAAGTGTCCTGAATATGACACTACACTGCATCTGATGATGAGGTTCTAGTCCTGGAGTTTTGGGGAAAGTGAAGTACTCCTTCATTGCTCCCATGTCCACCCTGACCTGGAGTGATAGTACCTGTTAGGGTCCCATCTATGGGTCAAATAGAAATATTTAATCATTAACTATACTTGAAACCATTTACCAGTGTGCAACCAAATGAGCTCAGGTTTGTTTTAATGTTACATACAAACTTTTCATTTGCAAATCACACATATCTAATAAATATGTATAAACAGGAGTTGACATTAAATAACCTATAAGGGTTGGTATGCTTATTTCCCAACCAACCAATCAATATATATAACTTTAATAATGTTTCAAGTATCTGAAATTAGCAGAATAGTTCATATATCTATGTGGCAATATCTCATCTACTGAAAGTGATATCAAAATATCCAGAGGTAAGGCATAGGCTTCTGTTGACAGGTTAACAAATCATATAGAAATTTCATCTTTCTGATAAAATAAAAGAGGAATTCTTCCAAACTGTAGCTGTGTTAGTACTACTGTATAGTTGCATCACTTGGACTTTAACAAAATGTCAGGAGAAAAAACTAGTTGGGAACTACCCAAGAATGCAGTTTGCTGTTTTGAACAAATCGTGGAAGAAGCACCTCACAAAATAGCACTTATCTTCTATTTCACAAACAATCCAAGTAAGACAAGCAAGTTTTACTGGGTACAATTGGAGAAGTAAGAATGATAGTTGTCTGAATTTCTGAGAAGAAGCTTGATGATCTTTATCATTCAGGGTTTTTGGACTATTGTCTTCATCTTTATTATTATGTTCACAACATTTCAGCCGATGAGTCTTCCAGCTTTCTTCAGGTGTTTCTTGTCAAACTCAGGAGCCTACACAGAACTTCAAACCACATCTTTTATTTAATCCACAGGGGTTGCTTGCTCTGATTCTATTAACCATAAATGGGTACAAGTGTTAAATATTCCTGTATTGTTACTGGCCTGCAATCAGGATTGAACCAGTAACCTCTAGATGATTGTCACTTAGAAGTTTAGGATGAACTCAAAAGTAGCATTCTCCTGTGGTCTCCCATACATGGACACGTGAGTGTTGGCTGAGCAGCGAAAATTTACATTCATCAACTCTGTGTCAACACTGGATACAGTCTAGAGGATGTGCCAAGAGCAGTGACTGGTAGGGAAGGATAGTGAGAGAGGGAGTCAAGAGAATTTATGCTGTTGGTATGCTATGATGATGATGATATAAAGTTTAAATTGATATGCATATTATATATGCCCAACCTACACACACATGATACCAATGATATTTAGTCAGAGAACCCTCAAAGTAATTATGGCATCCTGAGATGATATTTCATTTTTCAAGGAGATATTGATGTATATTGTATATGTATTTTTCCAAGCCCAACTTAATGTGTTAGTCTGTATCCAATGTACCAAAATGCCAAAATACTAACTAGATCATGGCACCAAGTTTTGTTAAAAAGTTTTTTGCAACAAATCAATGAGAGGGAGTCAGGACATCAAGCTACAATAATGCAATTCATTTGCAGAATTTGAAAACTATATACTACTTTTTTTTATTTTTATACATTTCATTGATCCAGTTACAGTATATTTGATTTGCCAATTATCCCCTATTCATTTATCTGTTTAATATATTAACCAGAGTAACAAATAAATAAATATACAAAACATTGAATATATATATATATATATATATATATATATATATATATATATATATATAAATACACACAGATATAAGATGCAGACATATCTAAGACATCATTAAATTAAGTTTTAGCTTCTGAGATTCCTTTGACAAGCACTTAAGTAAACTATAGGATCTTTCATTCTTTATATCATAATACATTATTAAAAGAGAAGAAAATATCAGAAAAAGATTGACAGTAAACATAAGATATGCATTTAAGTTTACATTTTATCATTAAGGCCTTTTAAAAGGATCTTTTGTTAAAGCAAGAAGGGAGGTAACTTGCCAAACAAATTGTTTCAGGAGTAGCCATATGAAATTGTACATGACATTAGGAGTATTCAACTTTGTTGGAAGCAAAAATTTCAGTAAGTTATGGAAGAAATATTAGACGAATTTTCTTTATCTTTTGAATTCTATTTTTGCATTTAGACCTTTGTTGAATTATAAAATGAATCTAAAAAAATAAATAACTTCAAATATAACAGTTTTTTATAAAAAGGAAGGAGCTAAAAAAAAAAATGAAGGAAATGAAACAATTTTAAAAAATTTACATCATAGTGATGCATATTAATTCTAAATATAATTTCAATGAATATCTTTATATATTTTTTGTTTCACAAAAAATGTACAAATTTCAAAATTGAATGTAGATTTATAAATTCTTTTCCAATTTTATAGTAATAATCCCATGAATAAAATGGATTGTATATGCTATGTATAAAGATAACTAAAAAAACAACAACTTACAACTTCACTAATACTTTATAATATATATATATATATATATATATATATATATATATATATATATATATATATATAATAAAATACTAGCGGACATACCCATGAATGAGTAAGAAGTTGTGGAGGCCATACAAAAAGCGTTCATAAGTCTGAAATTAACTGCCAAGATACAGAAACTGTTAAATTCAATTTCAAAGTCAAAATTGAAATAAATCATAAAATCTAAAAAACGAGATTCAAACATAGATGTAAATATAATGTGATGAAAGATTAAATAAAAAATTCAAATTCAAACAAACCACTTATTATATTGGTCAACATAGACTTTTGGATTCATAATAAAGACTCCTATTCATATTAAAGATGAACTCTCAGTACCATCTAATATACAGATAAGCTGAACCGTTTGAACATAAATGCAGTAACAACACGAGTTCACATGATGTCATTTCATTTAAAACAATGCTCTTCTTAAACAGCTTTGTTCAAGATATTGTACTTAAGGGAACTTCATAAACATATTTGCATGTTTGTTTATCACCATGACAGATTCTTTTACAAACTATTCCTTTAGTTACTCCGAATGAAGCATTTTTAACATTATTCACATGTAATAATAAAGAGCTTTACCCAGTAAATACTGAGCAACATTTGTTTCTCTTGTAAACAATACATCTACACACATCTTTAATTCAAATTCAAAAAATATCTTAATCCAGGTTCTCATTTTAATAATTTTTTTTAGTTCAATTGTAACCAATTGCTTTCTTCTATTATAAACATGAAATGTATATGTCTATCAACTTTGTTGATTACTAGAAGACAAAGAAGGCATATGTAATATGACAACTTGCTTTTTCAAAGTCTTGCACAAAGTGTCTCATTTCGTTGAACACTCCTTTTAACACATGTCTTATTATGAATGACCAAAACAAAAATTGTTTACTTAAATCAGAAAAAAAAGGTCTAGACTTGCATCACTGTTGGTTATAATGAGAGCAAAGCAACTGATATTAGTATTGATGATAAGCTGCTAAGTATTGATTCAATCAATGACAAGTTATTTAAAACTGCTTGATATATATAATCCTGAAAAGAGTTACAATCTTCTGTAAACTCATTGCTTACAGATGGTATCTTTAAACAATGCATTTTCAATAAATCTTTCAGTAGTGTTCAAAACAAAGATTCATCGTACAGGGTTGCTACAGACAGTGAATTTTTCAGTTTTAGGAACATAGTTATGCTTAAGTCTCACATAACTTCTTATGCTAACAAATGAAATGTATAACTAAGGATTATTGTCTATTTTTAGAGACCCCTTCTGGATGAGAGCAACCCAACTTTCCCCAAGAGGAACAAAAAGATTCTTTACATTAGAAACTTCACCTGAGCCCATTGAGCAAGCATACCAAATTTGGTAATCCTACATCAAACTCTTTGTCCACCTACAAAGGACAAACAGTTAAACCATTCATAATTATAGATATTAGCTGAAAATCTGCTCTACAAGTAGAATATATATATATATATATATATATATATATATATATATATATATATATATATATATATATATATATATATATAAACTGACCATAAATTTATCCATTTCATTTCTTATTGTAATAAATACAGACATAACAGTGAACAAATTTAGGTATATTTTGAGAGGATTTATAAGTTAATAAACATTATTGAGAGATCAACATTTTGGTCATTTCTTGTGCAACAGATGCAAATACAATATTTTTTATATCCTGATTTTCTAGTGACCAGAAAAAATGTCAAAGGAAAAAAACTTTCATATAAAAAAAAGAGTCATAAATTTTCCTTTAGGTACTATCATCACATATAACTTTTTATTCCAAGATGAAACAAATGAAATATATGACTGAGAATTACTGCTTATTGTAATTGATTCTATCAAGTGATACCTCCTCCCCTTTCTCCATTAGATAGAAAAAAAAAGAAAAAAATATATAAAAAACCTTACCCTGGTTCCAATAAATATGCACATAAAATTAAGTAGTTATTCAAACTGTTTGTCACTCAATAGAAAACAGAGAAATAATCTCTTCCCAATTGTTAGATACAACTCTCAGAAAATTATGATCTGGAAATATATCAACCAGTCTGCTTCCTTTCATAAATAGTGTACTTTGTGTGGTATGATAAATAACTATTGTTAGAGTCTAAGTTTCATTATGTGCTCCATACTTTTAGCCTTGTGCCAAACAAAGCTAAGTCTAGTAAATGACCACTTTCTTTAATAAACAGAAAACATATATTTATATATATTCTATTCAGTTTCTTTTATTAAAATATAAAATGTAAGAATGTAAAAATTCTGTAAAATCTCATGAATATTAAAAGCATAATTTATTGTTTACTGCTCAGCTGTTCTGTGGTCGTTTTCACCTGAATCACAATCAGCTGGGATCTCATTAGTGCTTTTGAAAAATGGGAGCTAATTAGTAATTATATCTCTTCCTTTAATGAGACAGGAAAATATGTAAAATATTCCCGAGTTCTTTTGATTGGCATTGGCTAATGGGTGTCATGGTTACATTTTAAATTTGATGCTTTGCACAGAACCACTGTCTTCATAAAATTTAGATTTAAATTTTGACACATCAAAAAAATTTTTTTAAAGTACCTAAGTGAGTGAAATTTTAGTTTACAGTATATTTCTATCACTCAGAAGGATCCAAGAAGACAAATAATGATACAGAATATATGGGAATTATTTAAAAGATGCTGTGTATCAGTAAGATGTTAAAATATAAGTAATAAAAATAATTCTAAGAATATACATTCAAGTAACCAATATTAGATTAATAAACAAAGAAACTTTATTGATTTTATTAATATTTCAATATTTAATCAGATCATCTGAAAAACATAATGTGAATTTTTAAAGTAAAATTTATCATATTTTATTGCTTGCTAACACTGAGTATCTGCAAGTATGATTCTCATGGAATTGGATATCTTAGCAGGTAGTTTGGTGCTTGAATTATGGTTTGGGGTGTTTAAAAGAAAAAAAATAACTTGAATGTTTTAGCACTGAGTCGTGTGACAAAATCATAATTTTTATTTCATGCGCAAAATCTCCAATTTTCCAGATTAACTTTTATTCAAATATAGTAATTGAAATAAATGTCTAGTTTGAATACTCGTTATTTATTGTTTTAATTTTTTAAATGTATATTAAAGTTAAGATTACGGTTAGGACTGTTCAGTGGCATGTCATGAAAAATATCCTGGGTAAACAAATAACACTGTTATGATCTTGGAAGTAGAATTAAAGATAATTAGCAGAAATAAAAAATTGAATTAGATGCATCACATTACCTCCAAAATGCCAATTGAATTTTTTAACTTGTTTACAATTAACTTGAGGGTAAATTACAAAACCAAATTTGACAAAGTTTACATAATTGATTTATAATAATTTCTATTTGCATTTTTAACTTTCTTAAGTTAATATCATCTTTTTAGAAATATGATAATAGGTAATGAATTTAACTTAAAAAATAGAATAGTAAAATATCTACAGTGAGTAAATAATATTTTTTAAAGATGCCATGCATATTGGTGCCCTTTCTCTTTCACCAAATCAGCAGGAGCTGCTTATATGATTGTGTACTCCCTAACAAAAGTTAGCACTCCAATTCACTCATGTTGGGAGGTGTCATCATTTTATTGTGAAAAGAGATGACTGCACATTGAATTTTGCATATCAAAGGTACAGATTTTCAAAGGCAAATACCTGTTTACAAGTTTCAAATGTTCCTTACAATAGGTATAAACTCATTGAGTTTACCTAAAGTGTAGGGTGGCCAAACATCTGGCTTTTGAACTGGTCATCCTCCATCCAACACCAGCTTAAGTCAGCTCTCTTTTAATCTCCACATATTGTAACAGGACTCTAATTTGTCACCATAGTGACAAGCTTTCTTCCACCACTCAAGAATTCCAGAGGTACTGATATCCAATATTCCACTTCAGTTAGGTCTAAATTACAAATTATGGCATGCCCCCCACCTCTCCATTTTTTACACACATATGAAAGCATATAGTATTAAGGCTTGTGTGCTTATTTACCCCTGAAAAAATGTCAAAAAGAAAGACCAGATTTACCAATGAATGGACCAAAGAATTTGGATTTATATCTAAAAGCAGAAAAGATGATTTTCATGTCTCCTATACAGTATATCATTGTGATATAGAGATTGGCAGTATAGCAAAAAGTGCAGTTTATCACCATACCACAATACATAACATAAGTCCTTTCTGGATAGAAATGTCCTCCTTTAGGAGAATTTGTAAATGGCTACCCTACTAAATGGTTGTATGATTGAAATAATGTTAAACTTAATCAATGATAATATTTTGAATTTTGTATAGAATAATTTTTCAAGGCTAAGTGTTGCATACATTGCTTCTAAGGAATATACTGGCTGTGTTACTTAAATACTCTTAGTGGCAAACTAAAAGCTTCAAAATATCTGGTACCCAACAGCAGATACAAAAAGTCAGAGAGGGAATTCTTAAGAACAATTGTCCTTCACCTTTTACAAACTTGCTTAAAGGAAATAATTCATGTAGAGATTTTTTTCCAACAAAATTGATTTAATCAAATAATAATCTGACATATCAAATACCATTTAGAATAACAGGATTAAATTAACTCAGATTATATTTAGGACTTGACCATGTTTTTGTTCAAATCTCATAAAGCCTATCTTATGATATGCTGAAAAACAAATTGCTAAAAAAAAATTCCAGTGCATTGAGAAATGCAATACAGAGAAACATTGACAATCTCTGTACAAAAAGCCTTTTCTAAATTTTGATTAGTTTTCATAACGATAATAAAAACCTTTCACATTAATTTAACCAATCTATTTCTTATATTATTTTTAATGTACTACCAAATGTAAATTTGAGGATTTTGTTTGCCTTTCATCCCCAAACCAACAAAAAGTTAGATATGGAGGTACAAAATCTAGAATATATATTCATAGGTCCAAGAGAAAAGTTTTAATGTAAAAAAAAAAAAAGATTCATTCTTCATGAGAAAATCAGGAACCTATATAGTAAATTTAAATTTCTAAACTTAAAGGAAAAAAAAGAATTATTTATCTTTTTAACATAAATATTCACATCTAATTAAACAGTACTAGTTAGGTTTATAATTTGTCAACTGGAGATATAAAGTAATCATATAGTATTACTGCTTAATCAGTAAATCTCTTATTTGTTACTCTCTTAAATTCAAAAAAATAGCTGTTTACCTTGAAGATGATAGCTATTATACTATTGAAATGCTGGCCTAAATAAACAATTTACCAGAGAAATAGCAATTAACAACCACATAAAAGAACAGTTATATTATAATATTAATGATTGAAAAATATATTCAATAACTCAATAATTATTCAGTTACTATAAAAGATAAATTTATATAACAGGAAAAAAGATTTACTGATTATATTTCTAATATCATCATATGAAGTGAATATCATTCAGTGTCAAATTTGATAAATTTTTGCAGAGAAATTGTTATAAATTCAAATACAAGAGATTTTTATTTTTTATTCTAATTGTACAATGATGCTATAAAATTACCCTACATCTCCAGCTTGAAAAACTATCAATAAATTTAATCTGGAATATTCAAGTAAACATGAATATTCTAGTTAGATGAATTATATTTTCTTTTGAAATTTAGATTCTGTAAAATTACTTACACCTTGCAGCAACATAGCTTGATAGTAATCATTTTTTATGGTTAGAAGCTGTCTCACTTGTCAAATCACCATTTGCATCAGGCCCATTGTGTGTATGCCAAACTGCCTATTTTATGCAGGAGTCTCATTTCAAGAGAACAAATGGGCTTTGTAAAAACCAGGTGATTGGACATGGGGATTTAAGATTTCTTCTCAAATTCGGTGAGAATGAACAGTGAAATTTCAACAGTGATTGAGACCTACTGAAATTGACAGCATGAACAGTGGAATTATGACTGCAGTTGAGCTCAACCGAACCTGATAATTGTTAAATCCAGTCTGACAAATTCAATTCTCTACAACATAACAAGCTATTTCAACTGACATGGATGAATGGTTTGATTCAAAAATTATTCCTAAGTTTGATGGGACTGGATCTGTGGTGGAATGGCTTGAGAAGTAGGAGTTAGTGTGCAACCTATCGGGAGTGAAGCAAATTGATCATGTTATCCCTCTTCACATAACTGGGGAAGTGTTTGCCATTTACCAGCAACTGTGTAAGGATGAAAAATCGGATGTGGCTCAAATCAAGGGAGCATTGATGGCAGCCTTTGCTGCTGATAAATTTATGCTGTTTGGTCAATTTGAGGCATATGTATTGTGTCCAGGCGAGACTGTAGACATATATTTGGCAGATCTACAGAAACTGTCAGTCTTTTTTAGAGGAATATCAGACAGTGCAATTGGATGCATGTTCATGCAGGAGCTTCCAAATCCCATGAAAAGGCTCCAACAGCCCTCAGCCAGGGTGAAATGATATGTCTCCTGAGGAGCTATTGGCCCATGCTCAGGCAATTATAAAGAACAAGACAGCAGAGAGGGAACTAGTTATTGCTGTGGTGCAGCCCTCCCAGACTCCTCAATCATCCTCAGGCATGGGTTCACTTATCACATGCTATAAGTGCAATAGTCCCAATCACTTCACAAAGGATTGTATGAAGAGACAGAAGATAACTTGTGCATATTGCTATCGGTGCCACAAGACTGGCCACCAGATCAGAAAATATTCAGGAAATGAAGTTGGGGTCAAGATGTCAGTACCAGTCTACTCCCTAAACAGCAAGTGAACTCAGTGCAACATATCATTACTTTGCATGTTGACAGCGAACCATGCTCTGCTTGCCTTGACTCTTGGTGATCATGATCCATCTTGAGTGCAAAGTTATGTCGTTCTGGGTCAGAGCAAGACATGGCAGTCACTGCATTAACTGGAGCTACAAAGGCTTGCTGTCGAAGTGGCACTATCAGAATTCACATGTCAGCTAGTAAGACTGCCATGATCGATGTGCTGGTTATGTGATGGAAGCCCCTGGACTTTGACCTGTTGCTTGGAATTGATGTCATTAAGGCACTCAGCAGTGTTTGCATCACGCATTATGGAAGTATAGAATTTAAAGAAACACGGCCCACCTGTATAGCAATTTGCATCAGTGAAGCTAATTTTAGAATAAAATTTAACAAATACTGAGTTTGGGTCAAAGCCTGGAAGTGGTTGGAAGGTCATGCACTAGGAAAGCTTTTCTATTGCAAGACCTGCCAACAAGATCTCTGAATATCCGGTATCCAGTAAGTCGAGGGAGGAGTACAAGTGAGGATACATGCTGGCTATGCCAAATAAAAACTACCCAACCTATCAATGTGGCAGAACTGGATGCCATGCTAAGAGGAATCAACCTTGCACTAAAGTAGCAGGCCACAGTATTACATGTGAACTCAGACTTCCACTGTGCGTACCATTGGGTGACCAATGCCCTTACAGTAAAGTCTCGGTTGAACACCAAGGCCATGAGTAAGATACTCATAAGGCAATGACTAAAAATGCTAACTTCTCTTCTGAAAGAGTATAATCTTTCAGTTGACATAGTACTGGTTAGATCCAACCAGAGCTGAGCTGACTTGCTGACTAGAGTTCCTCAGAGGTAGTTCAACAATATGAAGGAAATCAAACCTATTCAGCCAATGTGTACTTTTGCCATAGGAAACCTGAGCTCTGCATAGTTAATCAACTATATTTTGTGTGTAGGGTCAATCTGTCCATGTCAAAAGCAACAGTGAGATCAGTCATTCAGAGTTGTAAAGAGTGTCAGTCAATAGACCCAGTTCCTATAGCAAAGCATGACCAAACCCAACAAATCTAGTCTGATGAATTCAGTTCTCAACAACATGAAAGATACCTCTCTTGAGTTATTTTGGTACCCATACTAAAAGTGTTCAAGTAACAACCTTAATCCTAACAATAACTCTAATATATATTTTCTAAAGAAATAATGAGCATCTACTTTTAATTACTAGATCTTAATAATAAATATGGCTAATTTCTAGTTATAATAGTAAAGATTCAAAATATCACTTACATTACATGAGTAGATAATAATTATTATATATTAGTTAAGAATGATTAACAATGTTTCATTAAAAAAAAAAACAAATATATAATACAATTAGTCAAACACATAAACATACAAAATAGTAGCATTTTGATATTTATAGCAGTAAAGATTATAGCTATAAAGCTAGATATGATGACTCTTAAAGAATAATCTTTCATAACCTAATCAGTCAGATGCTGACATGTAAAGGCCAATACCTAAGAATAAATAATGTCAATTCAAATCTTGCTGGATATCTATTCTATATGTCTAATCTATGCTGATTATAGAATGAGGGGGTCTGTGTGTCATAATAAAACACAAAAGAAATTTCATAAAAAATTAATAATTGATAAAGCTACACCTAAGAAATTGAAATATTATTACAAACTGTAAATGGATATAAAAGTTGGCTTTCATAGCCTAATTGGTAAAATTTTCAAATGGAAAAGACAAATAATAAAAGTTCAAGTATTTTTAGCAGTTAATTCTTTATTTCTGATCCACACTTGCTAATAATGAGTGTAGGATGATGATCTGAGATTTGCAATTAAAAAAAAAAAAAACTCAGAAATAACATGAAAAAATCTTGTAAAAAAATTACTAATAATTGACAATAATTCATATAAGGAATTGAAATTTCATAATGGTAAATGAATTTGAAAACAGCATTAAAAATATCAGAAAAGTGAACAACTTAGAAATAAAATCAGTACAAATAAATGTTCTGATCTGATCAATCAAACAAACATCTTTAAAAAATCAATTTCTAGTTTACACATATACAAATACATGGTTGCAATATCTTTTCTTACATTACTATCTAAGGCTTAAAATCTTTCAAGTACAACTTAATTTCAAATGGATAAAAATATTGCATTTTAAGAATCTCTCAAATCATCCTGAACTGTCTTCAAGTTGTAAAAGCACTTGAATTTTAATCTACTCTATTCTTTTACAAGGCCTATCAGTTGAAGCATAACACTTCTGAGAAAGATTTTGCAATTAAATTTCTTTTTGCTTTTGTTAATATCATTATATTGCTAAACTTTGTTTCATTTCATGATCTTATGCTATGAAAATTTATTAACCTTTCTTTTTATAATTGAAATATTTCCACGGCTATTTATCTTAGTTCAGCAGAATTCAATGATAATTCAATCTCAGCAAATCACACATTTTCAGTACAAATAATTTAAAAGAAAAAGAAACGAACAGATAATTTCTTTCACTTGTAGACATTTCTACTCTTGGATTTTGCATAGGAAACAAGTTTGCAAATATACTTTGATACTCTCAGAAGTTAAGTTATTAAAACACCATTTTTCAAATAGTTTTTTGAACTACATTGTTATTTGTTGTTGTATTTTTAAATAGATTTCCACACTTAAATGTCGAAATTTTGTATTACTAGCAATGCAGCCAAAGTTAATTTCAATTCTGCTTATATTGTTTCATTTAATAGAAATTAGTTAAAGTATCCAAGTTAGAGGCCAAGATTACAGCTAGTTATTTTTCAATCTTTGTTGTGAATTAAAAACTCATTCTAAACAGCTATAAATAGTAATTGTTACTATAAAGATAAATCCATAAAACAGAAAAGAGATTTACCAATTATAATTTCACCATCATTTTGTGAAGAATTTTATATGGTTTTGAATCTAAATACATGAGATTTACTAATTTACATATTTTTGTCTGAACTGTGCAATAATACTATAGTGTTGTGAAAATGTAGACTGTTACTGATCACCACTTTAAGTTTAGCATTAGTTATAAGATTACTATAAATCATTCTTTATGGGGACTTTTTAGCATTTAACTTTCTGTAATTAAAGAAGGAAAGAACTCATTCATAGGCAAGTCAAATTTGGTGGAAATGCAGAGATATAATTTATACAAGGAGCAGAAGACATCCCTATACAGCTTGGTCTACCAGAAACAACTGAGTTTTATGTAATACTAAAGAAGATTAGTGCACAATTTTATAATGGCTAATCAACACCTAATTGAGTAGTTTAAAAAAAAGTATGGACTTGAGATGAAAGATTGAATTTATTTCGAAGTTGCATCTATTGAGCAAAATGACAAAAAGTGTGCATATTTTCCGACAAGTCTGAGCTTGGAAATATATAGTTTATTAAAAATTTGAAATAACAAAAACAGCTTTATGAAATGTAATTCACTGAAAAATGCTCTTTAAGAACAATTAAATCCTAAACCAAATGAAGTTACAGAAAGATATTGCTTTAGCATAAGAAACAAGAGTGAGAATAAAAATAACCAAGTATATTACTAAACCAAGGAAATAGGTAGACATATAATTTTGGAAATAAGATAAAGATGATCAGAGAAAGGATTGTGTGCAGTATTTGAGATGTGAACATCCCAAAGAAATTGTTACGTAAAAGAGATTTGACTTTTGAGAACAGAATTGAAATTTCTGTAGTGATGGAGATGGAAAGAAAGAAGCAGTTAGTATGATGCAGGATTTGTTGAATAAATTGCCTTTGACTTGTGGAGAGAAAAGCTGTTTTGAATGGAGATCAAGGGACAACTTTTTCAAGGCCTGTAAGAAGTCCAGCAAGGTTGAGAAAGTTTGTTTCAGATGTGGATCAAGAAAGCATAATATAGAAGCCTGTGGCTTCAAGAGTGGAGAGTGCTATTGTTGTTATAAAAAAGCCATATTGAGAGAACAGTTAGGAACAAATAGAAATGTAAGCATAGTGAAGTGAAGGAATTAGAAGTTAAAAATGAGAAATTATTAAAAAATGAAGTATTTGATTTGTGAAATACTGAGGGTGAATCTGTATATCATAAAAGTAAATATTAACAACAGAGATATAAAGATGGAAGTCAGTGTGGGAGCTTCTCTATCTGTTATAAATGAACTAGAATTTAAAAAGTTACCAAAAAGTACTTATTTACAAGATACAGATATTTTAATGAGAATTTATTCAGGTAAAAAGGTTCAAGTAATCTGTATCTTTGAGATAAACAATAAATTTAGTGGGGAGAGAAGAGGCTACCATTTGTAGTATTCACTCAGAATTCAATGAATGAATTTAACATGGAAGTGAAAAACATAGGAAAGGGAAACTTGGAGAGGTCTGGAAGTGTATTTGAGGAAAAATTGGGTTCAATAGCAAAGTGAACATTATATTATAAGAGAATACTCAACTAACATTCCACAAAGCTCAACTAGTGTTATATGCATTAAAACAGAAGGTTGAAGAGATATTTGACCAAATGTTAAGGTTGGGCAGCTACATTCTAGACCAGCATTCAAATTGAAGGAGGATGGCACTGTTAGGATATGTGGGGATTATAAAATGATAAATCCCCGGGCAAAATGTGATTATTCACCATTCCCCACAAACTTTTGGACACATTAAACAGGGAAAACAAGTTCAACCTCTTCAGTGCTTATCAACAGCTAAAACCTGGCCAAGTATCACAAAAAATGCTCACCATTAGCACACATACGGGGCTCTATAATCTGCTGAAACTCCAGTTTGTTGTCTATAATGCAGCAGAAATACTTCAAAGGTAAATGGAAAAAAGACTCATTGGGTTCCCAGCAAGCAAGAATAGATGATAGACTCATAGATGGTAGAAATAGCCAAGATAATCTTGCAAACCTAGAGAGAATTTTGAAGATGATGGAGAAGAACAAGTTAAAGCTTCAGACAAAAAAAATGTCATTTCTTGAAAGACAAAGTCAAATATTTTAAGTTCTTGATTAGCAAACAGAGAGTTGAAGTTTTATCAGAGAAGGTGGAAGCCATTCATAAAGCACCAACCCTGACAAGTGTCACTCAGTTGAAATCATTTTTAAGGATAATAAATTATTAAAATAGGTACGAGGATCATTAAAAAAGTTTCCAGACTTTTTTTCGTATGGGTACTTTTATTGATAGTACACACATGAAATTCTAGTCCCCTTCAAAGTAATATCCTCCGGCTGCAATGCACTTGTTGTACCGTTCCAACAATTTCTGGAAGGCCCCATGGAAGTCCTCGTATGAGCATGTCAATGACCTTCGTCACAGCCTCTTCCATCTCCTCAATTGTCTCATAACGACAGCCTCTGAGCTTAGGGAATAACCAAAAGTCACAGAGGGCAAGGTCTGGACTATAGGGAGGCTGAGGAACTGTCTTGATGCCTATCTTGGTCAAATAGTTTGTGATAATGATGCAGTTGTGGACTGGTGCATTGTCCTCGTGGAAATGCCACTGATCTGATTTGAAGAGTGCTGGCCTCTTCCAACGGAATCTCTTCCTGAACTCCCTTAAAACCTCAACATAGTAACCCTAACTCTAAACCTTTGGCCAATCAACTCTGGTGTATTGACTTCTTTACTCCTCGCACACCTCTCATCATCCCTCACAGACTCCCTGCCTTCCTTGAATCTCTTATGCCACTCAAAAACTGATGCTTGATTCATGCAAGATGCTTGAAAAGCAGTCTGAAGCATTCCATACGTTTCTGTGGCATTTTTTCCAAGTTTAAAACACAATTTTATTGCATATCGTTCTTATAAAGTGTCAGATTGCATTTTTGAAATTCATCAGCTGTGATAATTAGGCTTTCGTAGGGTGTAATTGCCCCCCCCCCATGAAAAGAAAAAAAAAAAATCCAAAACACCTCAAATGTAGTCTAACACGTGCTAAAGACGAAAGCCATAAAAGAGTAGACTCCTCCTCTCTCTTTCTTTTCTGTCTGTCTGTCTCTCTCTCTCTGTCCACCCCAATAGATGACCATGATATAGGAGTGGAACCTTTAATATAAATACTATTAAAATTAGTAATAATTCAATCCTTCATTTGTTGAAATAGTATGCATACGTTGGAAGTGATTCCATTTCCAGAAGTTTTTTTCACAGAGGTCAGTAAATTTATTCTACTAAACTGTTCATTTAAAAATGCACATTTGATTTAAAATAGTAATGTCTTAAATCTCAGCTGCACTCTGTGTTGTTTAAATGAAGAATGAAGACCTATGCGACTTAATTTTCAGGAAAAACTTTACTTTTGGAAGACGAACTTCTAAATTTGCTAAAGAAAACCCCAAAATTGCCCCCCCCTAAAAAAAAAAGCAACCAAAGTCAAAATTCGAATTCTCCCTATAAAATAAAAACCTGTCAGGGGCGGAATCGGATGATAGGATTAAATATACCCCAAAATTTCTTTGAATTTTAACATACAGCAGTCCTGGACTTTAACTAAGTTAAAACTTAAGGTAAAAATTTTTTTTTTTTTTTTTTTCTACCACGTACACATGGGAAGCAGCGTGATGTACGTGTGAGTCTTGCGGCTTAATGCTCAGGATTATCAGTTCGATCGGGGAACTACTGCTGCTCATCTATAAGAGTGGCTTCTATAGATGAGAATAAAAACAGCCATCGAAAGATAACCATGACTCGTACTCAAACCAGATACATAAACCGCATCGCTCTTCGCGCGGGTAAAAAAGGGGCGCGTCCTGCTGAGGTTGGAGCCCTGGCCTCGGTGTTCGAAAAATCAGCTACAGAGCTCAAACACAAACAAAAACTAATAAAATGCAAACAAACAATACAGATAGCGACATTTAACGTGAGAACCCTAAATAGAATAGGTCAACTATCAGAGCTAACTGCATCAGCCGTAGAACATAAGATAGACATAATTTGCATACAAGAGCACCGATACACACACACCGAAGATATCAAGTATCACGAAACTGGTAATGGATGGATGCTGGTGACTGTATCGGCATGGAAAAACTCTGTCAATGCATTGGTAGGAGGGGTGGGAATGCTTCTAGGACCAAGAGCGTTACAAACACTGAACAGCATTGAGAGAATACAACCTAGGATGATGGCTGCAACTTTTAATGGCAACCCCAAAGCAACAATTATCTCCTGCTACAGCCCTACCAATGTTAGCGAAGAAAACGAAATCATCACATTCTACGAAGATCTATCCTCCCTAGTACGTAGCATTCCGAAACACAACCTGCTAGTCATTGGCGGAGATATGAATGCACAAATTGGGAAAAACAGACACAACAAATTCAGCCTACACAACGCATCAAACAGAAATGGACAGCATCTAATAGATTTCATGATAGAAAATAGATTAACATGCCTCAATACAAACTTTCAAAAAAGGGAGGGGAAATTATGGACCTACACATACGCGAATTAGAGTAAAGCACAGATAGACTACGTCCTTATAAACAGGAAATGGAAAAACAGTGCGATGAATTGCGAGGCATACTCCTCCTTCGAGGGTGTGTCCTCCGATCATCGAATTGTTACGGCCAAAGTACGACTAAGCCTATGAAAAAACGCCACGCGTAAAGCGACAACCAAGCTCTATGACTGGGCCCTACTCAACAACAGAGATATTAGAGATAAATATGCATTAGAACGAAGAAACAGATTCGAAACACTACAAGAGAAGGCAGAAAAAGGTACCCCAAATGACGAATATGAAAATTTTGTAGAAGCACTCCTTGAGGCAGCAGCAAAGTGTATTCCAACAAAACCTAGAACTAAATATAGAGCCCCCTGGGAAACGCTAGCGGTTAGAGAAAAACGTGCACTTGTGAAAACTGCCTCCAAGAGCTATCGAAAGAACCCAACAAACACAAATGCATGAGAACTAGAAAAGGCACAACATCAATTAACAGGAATATATCTAAAAGAACAGGCAGAATACATACAAAATCAGATAGATAAGATTAGAGACTCGGTGGAAGGTAGACAATCCAGGATAGCCTGGCAAACAATAAACGAAGTAAGTTGAAGGAAGAGCACAGCCAAAGCAAAATTGAAAGCTGCAAGCCAACAAGAAAGAGTAAAACTGTGGGAACAGCATTTCAAAAATCTACTAGGAAACCCACCGGAAATAACGGATGAACCGATCACCAGAATTATTAGTAAGCAATTAGACGTAAAACTAGGTCCTTTCACCAAAGAAGAACTCGACTCGGTTCTCAGAAGAATTAAAAATAGGAAAGCTGCAGGGCTAGACGAGATCCCCCCAGAAGTGTGGAAGACTAGACAATTCAACGATATACTGCTCCGGCAATGCAACGCAGTCTATAGTCAAAATAGGATAGAAAGATGGACGAAGGGATGCATCCTTCCATTCCCTAAAAAAGGCGACCTCGGACTAGCAAAGAACTACCGAGGGATAACACTTACATCCATAGCAGCCAAAATATACAATGCCCTACTATGAAACCGCATAGAACCCAAAATAGACAACATCCTTAGGAAAAACCAAAATGGCTTCCGGAGAAATAGATCCACAACCTCACAAATATTGACCATCTGTAGAATCCTTGAAGGCGTTCGGGCAAAAAACTTACAGGTGACATTACTATTTGTCGACTTTACCAAGGCCTTCGATTCCATACACAGAGGGAAGATGGAGCAAATCCTACTAGCATACGGCCTACCAAAAGAAACCGTAGCAGCGATAATGATACTCTACAGAAACACCAAAGTGAAAGTACGTTCACCAGATGGAGACACGGAATACTTCGACATTGTTGCAGGAGTACTACAAGGAGACACACTAGCCCCGTACCTCTTTATCATCTGCCTAGACTATGTGCTTAGGACTTCGATCGACAAAATCAGAGAAAATGGCTTCGAGCTGACAAAGAGAAGAAGCAAAAGGTACCCCGCAAAAACAATCACGGACGCCGACTATGCTGATGACTTGGCGTTACTAGCGAATACGCCTAATCAAGCAGAGACACTACTGCATAGTCTGGAACGTGCCGCAGCTGGCATTGGCCTCCATGCAAAGAAAACTGAATATATGTGTTACAACCAAACGGGCAACATTGCCACACTAGACGGAGCCTCTCTGAAACTAGTAGACAAATTCTCCTACCTAGGAAGTAGCGTCTCATCAACCGAAAAAGACATCGACACACGACTGACTAAGGCATGGACAGCTATCGATAGGCTCTCGATCATATGGAAGTCGGACCTAACAGATAAAATGAAACGCAGTTTCTTCCAGGCAGCGGTTGTGTCGATACTGCTATATGGATGCACCACATGGACGCTAACGAAGCGGTGGGAGAGGAAACTAGACGGAAATTACACAAGAATGTTGAGAGCAGTATTAAACAAGTCCTGGCGACAACACCCCACGAGACTTCAACTATACGGACACTTGCCCCCCATCACGAAAACTATACAAGTTAGACGAACCAGACACGTGGGACACTGCTGGAGAAGCAAGGACGAGCTCATAAGCGATGTACTCCTGTGGACCCCCACTTATGGATGTGCGAAAGTAGGATGACCAGCACGAACTTACATACAGCAACTATGTGAGGACATGGGATGTAACTCTGAAGACCTGCCGGAGGCGATAAATGATAGGGAGAAATGGCGAGAGAGGGTCAGAGATATCCGTGCTGGCGGCGCGACATGATGATGATGATGATTCCAGTTGCTGCTGTAGCTGTTCATTTGAATCTGAAATCATAAAATTGGTCAGTCATCTCATAAGATGTATTGCAATAACATACCAAATTTTCTAGAGTCTACGACAATTTTAAATGCCTGTACAAAAAAGTCTGGAAACGTATTGAATGCACCACGTACCTAACAAACTTAACAATCCTTGAGCCCCTTTATGAATTGTTACATAAGGACACGAAGTGGGTTTAGGAAGTAGAGCAGCCTTAGGCTTTTCAAAGAGCTAAGAAAATACTAATGGATACCATGATACAGGCCTTCTAATGAAGGTATATTGTGATGCATCACCCAATGGAATGGGAGCCTTACTGATGCATATGATGCCTAATGGTTCAGAAAGACCAATTGTTTATGATCTCTGATCTCTAATGTTGATACAGCCCCCTTGAGAAGGAATCCTTGGAAATAATTGAGATGGAATCCCTGGAAATAACTGCGTAATTTCAGCAATATTTGTGAGGTCAAAAATTTATCATTACTACTGATCATGAATCACTCATAAGATTATTGGGGCCTATTTCAGCTAGAAATGAAGTAGTTTCACTAGCAAAAAACTCAGTCTAGTTGTTAGATATAGAAGAAATTCCTATGATGGTCAAGGAAGTAGCAATGAGAGAAAAGTACAAAAACTTTAACGGTGATCATACAATAAAAAACAGTTAGTTCGTGATTGTGTATAATAGTTTCAGTAAGTGAATAGATGTCCACATAGTGAATTCTATGGGAAGGCAAACCATAATAGAAAAATTCTGCAGGACATTTGCAGCACATGGATATTCTGAAGTATCTGTGGCAGAAAACAGTGGTATTTTATTGAGGTAAATTTGAGAGACACAGACTTTTTTGACATTGTCACAGGTGTTCTGTTCACATTAGCCCCATACCTATTCATAATCTGGCTATACTATATATTTTGAATGTCAGTAGATTTAATGAAAGAAAATGGCTTTACACAAGAAAGGCAAAAAGCAGATGATATCCTGCAGAAACTATTACAGACACAGACTACACTGATGACATAGCACTTCAGGCAAATACACCCACTCAGGTTGAATCCGAGCAGCAGGTGGTATAGACCTCTATATAAATACAGACAAAATAGAGTAAAAACAGGTGACATCCCCACACTAAATGGTGGTTCTCTGAAACTAGTGGACAAGTTAACCTACCTCAGAAACAGCATCTCATTTACAGAAAATGACATCAATATGCGACTAGCAAAGGCATAGACAGCTATTGATAGGTTATCAGTCATATGGAAGTCAGACCTATCTGATAAAATGAAATGCAATTTTTTCTAAGCTGTGGTCATGTCCATACTACTATATAGATGTACCACATGGACACTGACTAAGTATTTAGAGGAAAAGCTTGACGGCAATTGCACAAGAATGCTACAAGTGATATTGAACAAATCCTGGAAGAAACATCCCACAAAACAGCAGCTGTACGACCACTTATGACCCATCTCAAAAATCATCCAAATTAGACAAATGTCACATGATGTCCCACTGAGACGATAGAAATAAGATTAATACCATTCCCCGTGTTTGAATTAACAGTAGCAAGCCATCAGAGAGTGACCGTTAAGAAAGAATGTAGGTCACAGAGGGGAGACCAACAGATGTTGGTACTTGGTAACCTCACTCAGGTCGCCTGACACCGGGAGGAAGAGAGAAGCCAAGTGATTGGCTGGGACCCCAAAACGGAAGTGGGGACCCCCCCCGTCAGCGGAAATAGATAGTAAGAAAAGTTAGTTATTGGACAGGGCTCGTGGCAGACAGACCAAAAGCCAGTACTCCGGGTGAAGAAGACAAAAAAATATCTCGGACACGAGGGACCCAAGTTCTTCAAGCCAGTGTTAAAAATAGCATAAAGTCTATTAGCCCTTAAAAGAAGAAAGATTCTCCAGTGGAACCCCGTCAAAAAAATAAGATAAGTACCCTTGGGACTGTTTCTCCTTATACCCAATTTTGTATACCCTCTCTCTCTCTCTCTCTCAATTTGAAAGAAAACGAAAGAAAAGAAAGGAAGAAAGACATTTATGTTCACGGACTGTTCATTTATTATATATTTGACACTTTGACGGTGTATATCTATGTGTAGTAAAAGATTCATGTATTTTAATGTTACCACGTGGTCCAAGTTGTTATTTGTGGCGTCTGCTACGAATTTGTTACTTCATGCTTCCTTTTCAGCTTCTATTCGCCTTATGTTATCTTGCTTAAAATTGTCCTATTAATTCCTTTAAATTATCACACGGGAAACCGAAATTGCCGACTACTATAATTAATATCATTACGTCTCAACCTAGAGGTCCATATCTTCCATTGTCTAGGGGAGGAAGTCTAGTGGCCTTGGTGGGTGTGTGTATAGTGTGAAATTTGGAACCCCTTGCCAGCAGCGGTCAGTCTGGACATAAATTGATCCCCCACATAATATGCCGGTTCTTATATGCCTGAGAAAAAAACTCTGAACGAGGACTTATTCTACAAGGGATCAAGTGCCAACCTGCCCCGTCTTCACATGTGCAAAAATAAAGTCCAGTTTTGGGATTTTAAAGAATTTGCCGTCACACAAACAAGACATGTGGAACACTGCTGGAGAAGTAAAGACGAACTCATAAGCAATGTTCTCCTATGTACCCCTTCACACGGATGAGCAAGTGTTAGACGACCAGCTAGAACTTATCTACAACAGCTCTGTATGGACACAGAATGTAGTTTAGAAGACCTGCCGGAAGCGATAGATGATAGAGATGAATGGTGAGAGAGGATTAAGGAAATCTGTGCAAGCAACACGACATAATGATGATGACTGATTCACAACAGAATAACAGTGAAATCAACACCTTACCATCCATCATCAAATGTTCAAGAAAAGAGATCAGTCCAAACTATAAAAGTTGTGCTGGAGAAACTAAGAGAGAATGGTGGCTCACTTGAAATGGAGGTGAACCAACTATTATTCTCATTCATGTGTACTCTGCATAATGTAACAGGAGTATCACCAGCAGAACAATTCATGAAGTGCTGTTTATGCAGTAGGTTGCCAGTTCTTCAGGCACATTTGAGGTAGGTGACATGGTAATCACAAGAAGATATAGTAACGATAAATGAAGGAAGGGAGTTATAGTCAGTAGAGTTAGGGAGGTTATATATCACGTGAGAACACAGGATGGGAACAAACAAAGACATAAATCAACTAAAAGCAACACCTAGTGAATAATAGGAAGGGTTTGTTGCATCTTGAGAATCCATTTGAAAGAATTTGGAAGTGAAGATCACTGTCACAGAAACTAATCCAGGAGATATTCCCATAGAACATGAGCCAATAAAAAAGAAACTAACACTCTGTTCATAGGACCTGAAGAGAGCTGCCCTATCAGCTAAAGTCATGCCTGAGCAAAGTACACCAATAACTGACATGTAAAGAGCTGCTCCTAAGTTCATTGTTAAATGATCCATGAAGATCAGGAAAGGACTGAGTTGCTAAACATTGAAAGGCAGAATTAAAAAAGATGAAGAAGATATATATATATATATATATATATATATATGTGTGTGTGTCCAGAATAAACATTGACTTGCTTCATAATAGCAGTGGTATTCTAGATAGAAATTCTCAAGCATTTAACTTCTTTTGGGGGAATAATCAAATAAAAAAGAATTCACTTGTATGTAAGTTGAATCTGGTGGAAATGCTGGATGATAAGAGGCAGTAAAAGACAATGGACTTTGTACATGATAAATGCTACACAATTATTTTATATCTCTAGCTTAAAAACTATCTGTAAACCTAATTAGGAATGTTTAATTAAATGTGAATAATTATTTTAGTAAGATAAATAATGTTTTGATTCATTTTCTTTTGAAAATTGGCATTCTGTATGATTAGCTATGTTTTGCAACATAGTTTTACCGCAATCATTCTTTACTGTTGGAGACCCTGCCTTATGAGATACCTGCCAACCTCCACTAAAAGAAAAAAAATTACTCTCTTTTTATAGATAGAAGCTGGAGAAAAGACAGAAAAAAGAGCCTCTAAAGATCTGAGAAGAGTTACTTGCTTCTGCAACAGTGTCTATCATTCATTTCCACATACAGCCATAGCTTCAGTAACTGAGCAAAGTAAAGAGAATAAACCAGAAGTTCTATATTTGAAGTGAGTTGTGTTTTCCTTCACTCACTCAAGATGATCAGTTCATCATTCTCATCAATATAGCAATAATTGGTGACAATACCACATTTGCTACAATCAGTATTTAACCATAGACAAATTATTTTTTAAGGTATTGCAATCAAAGAGTTGTTCCTGTCATTTACTAAACTTAATTTAGTTTGGCACAAGGTCAGAAAGATGAAACACCTAGTGAAAATTAAACTGACTAAAAATAATTAGAAAGCCTAGCTTGCTAACTATAACACCATGTTATGAACCCATTAGATAATGATTGTTATTCACTAAATTTCACTTAGTCTGGCATACAGGTCTTTGGTTGCTTATGATACTTGCTGTTACTAAGTAGTCATCCATCTGCTGTGACCACATCATTAACGCTGACTCATTTCAGGTTACCAGCACACAAATACTTGACATACACACACACACACCGACAGGCACCAAACTTTTGAAATAAAATTCAGTTATTATCCAGTTATCAGAGAGAGTCAACCTGTTTTATTCTCACTTAACGAGCTCACAGTTACCCTTTATAAAGCTGGTTTATAGAGGGTTAACTATAAAATTGGTAATGAAGATGAGATAAAGATAAGACAAGAGAAGAAAAGAAAAAAATGAAAGAAAAAAATCAACATAAACTAAGCAACTTGCGTAAAAGAAAAAAATGAGAAGAGAAGACCCAACAGATAAATAATTTTTTCCCTTTTTGTGTATTATTGTGTTATTTCTATAATCATTATTGTCTGTATTCATGTACCTATCAGTGCTGTTTAATAACTATTACTCTGTGTCAATGAAAAGTCTGCGTATTTCAACTGAGAAAAAATTAGAATGGCTAACTCAGGTATCACCTTACACTTACAACTGTTCAACACAGACTCAGACAGGACCAACATAGGTCAAAGATGGGGAATGTGGCTAGAAGAATTTGAAGATGAACTTCATTTACAAAGAGTCACAGATGATAACAAAATAATTTGTTTAAATAGATATGGTGGAAGAGAGATATGATAGTCAAATATTTACTGAGCATGGAACAAAATAGAAATGAGATTTATGAAGTAAAAAGAAAGCTTAACCACCACTTTATACCAAAACAAAACAAGCAACACATTAGGTATTTGTTCAATAAAATGAGATAGGAAAATAAGTAAACAATTACTAAATATGCTATGAGACTCAAGAAACAGGCTGAATCCTGTGAATTCAGAGATAGCAAGGAAGATAGAATTCTGGAACAACTCATTCAAACAATTGAAGACAGTGAAATGATAACAAAAACAATGGAATTTGAATACATTTTTAGAAGGTACAAGTCAACAACATAACCACAAGTTAGAAGTAAAAGAAATAACAAAAGCTCATATAAATTCTATAAACAGCAAGGGCCAAACCTTGACAGACTGAACAGAGCTGAGGCAACAGAGAACATTTTGATATTGTGGTAGAAAACACAAATTTGATAAGAAAGGAAATTGCTTAGCATATAGGAAAGCATGTAATGACAGTGGGAAGAGAAACCACTTTGCTGACTGCTGTAATTACGAGCAACATATGGGTGGAAGGCAAAAAGACAAACGGTCATACAGAGAATAGAATAACATACAGGGAAGAATACAGAGAGCTGAAACAGAATCAGATAAAAGTTCTGAAGATAAGGAATCCATCAGAAAAATGACTGATAAGATTAGAATACACAAAATCAAGACTATAAAGCAAAAATATTATAATACAATAGAAATAAGAATCAGAGATATAGACACATACTGTGAACCTTCTAGTGGAGCTTCTGCAAACATTATGGATGAATACCAATTCACTAAAGAGAAGAACAAATATTAATGAAATAAAACCCAAATATGACTAAGTAAAGACTATACAGGGAGAATTATCAGTGAAAGGGGAATTTGAAATAATAATTCAGAACAAGAACAGTGATTTAAACAAAATTTATTGTTGTGAGAGGACTCATAGATAACCTTCCCTTGATAGGCAGAGATACACTGATAGAACTAGGCATGATGATATTAGAATGAACTGGAGATTTTAAAGAAACAAACAAATTAAGAATTAAATGGATAAGCAGAATAAATGAACCAAAATCCACAAAAGAATTAATTAATTGGAGAATATGAAGCTGTATTTCAAGGAATGAGGAATATTCAGGGACCAAAGACAGTAAAAGTCATCGAAGTAGGATTTAAAATGAAAGCTGGAATACAACCAAGAGCTCAGAAACCCAGACACATACCATATCACCTAGAGTCCCCACTTCAGAAATAGATTGAGCAAGGAGAAGCAGATGGTATTTTTGAAAAAGTTCCCAGAAATGAAGACATCAAATAGTGTTCACCTATAGTCATACAACCAAAACCAAGATATATGATGAGAGAATGCATGAAACTGGAACCAAACATGATACGAGCAAGCAGAGACATGAGAATACCAAATTATATGAAAAGAAGTAGGTATGTCCAGGCACCTATCATCCAAGACTTCATATATTACCTAAGGTGATGCAAGGTGTTTACCAAAACGGGCCAAAAAGCAAGGTTCCACCAACTGTCAATCAATGGGGAAACCAGAAAATTAGCAACATTTAGTACACCTTGGGGAAACTACAGACCAAAACAGTTGATATTCAGGGCAAAATCATCAGATCTATTCAACCAAGTAATATTCCAAATATTTGATTGGTTGGTTGGTTGGTTGGGTTTTATGGCATATCAACATTTGTAGGTAATTTAATGCCAAATCCATTTTTATACAAATAATCAGTTCTATTTCAAACAATTCAGTTTAGCATGAGTACACAGTTTAATTGTCCAAAACATTCCTATTTCAAGCCATCCAGTTTAGTCAAAAGTTCTAATTCACACAATTCAGTTTAATATAAGCATAGTTTTTTGTCTACACAGTTAAATGTCAAAACAGTTCTCTTTTGAATAATTCAATTTAATGTAGTACAGTTTTAATGTCTAAAAATGTTCCATTTCAAGCAATTCAGTTTAGCATAAGTATGCAGTTTAAATGTCAAAACAGTTCTATTTCACTCAATTCAGTTTAGCATAAGTACACAGTTTAAATATCAAAACAGTGCTATTTCAAGTAATTTAGTTTAGCATAATTATGCAGTTTAGTTCTATTTAACCCATAGATAGGGCCCTATCAGGTGCTACCACTCCAGGCCAGAGTGGACTAGAGAGTGATGGCAATGAAGGGGTGCTTTGCATTCCCCAAAGCTCCCATATCACTAGAACCTCACTATCAGATTGTTTAGCATCATATTCAGGACACTCATTGTTGGGGGACTCTTACTCCTCTGCAGAGGTGCAGTCATGAATTCTACAGCCCTAGCTGACTGGGCAATACAGAGTTAAATGTAAAAGCAATTTTATTTCATATAATTCAGTTTAGCATAAATATGCAGTTTAAATGTCAAAACAGTTCTATTTTTAACAATTCTGTTAAGCATAAATATGCAGTTTCAATGCAAAAACAGTAAACTCTCGAAACCAGTCAAGTTCTATTTGACCCATAGATAGGACCCTATCAGGTGCTACCACTCTGGGCCAGAGTGGACCTGGGAGTAATGGCAATGGAAGGGTATTCTGCATTCCCCAAAGCTCCAGCATTACTGAAGCCTCACCATCAGGTTGTTTAGTGTCATATCCAGGACACTTGTTGGGTGGGGTGATCTTACCCCTTTGCAGAGATGCAGTCTGTGTATTCTACAGCCCCAGCTGACTGGGCAATCCAAATATTTGGAGACATACCTTTATGTATGAACCAAAGAGATGACATAATCCTCAGAGGAAAAGATAGAGAATACAACAGAACTTTAGAGAAAGTATTACAGAGAACCAAGGAATACAGAGTCAAATTCAAGTGAGAGAAGAGTGAATTTGATAAAACAGAAATCACATTTTTTTGTGATTTAGTCACATCAGAAGGGCTAAAACCAGACCCTAGGAAAATTGAAGCTGTACTAAGCTGCAAGAAACTGAAATCCAAAGAAAAAGTGAGAAGCTTTCTTGAGATGACAGGATACCTTGAAAACTTTATAAGGAATTATGCAACACTGAATGCACCCCTGAGAAACTTAACAAGGAAAAAAACAAAACTCAAATAGAACAAAAAAGAAAAAGAGGTATTTGAAAAACTAAAGTTGGTGATAACCAGTCCTTAAACAATGGCATATTTGGATCCAAACAAGTAAACTATGCTAAGGACAGAAGTGAGCTTCAATGAAGGACTGGGAGCTGCATTATTCCAGAAAGGACCACAAAGATTGCAACCAATTGACTTCATCAGCAGAAGACTATTGGACATAGAAAAAAGTTACAGCTAAATGGAAAAAGATGCGTTAGCTGTAAAATGGGCAGTGATCAGTCTAAGAAATTACCTAACAGGAGCACCCAAATTCATTATAAAAACAGCCCACAAATCTTTGACACAAAGTCAGACCTAGACTCACAACACACATAGAAAAATGGATCAAGGAAATAACAGACCTTGATTTTGAACTTAAATATGAACTAGGAAGAAACGAACTAGATCCATTAGACTACATATTGAGACATGCTACATCAGAGAACCATCAAGACAACACAGAACAAGTAATAAAACATATTTTACACAAAGAAAATGCTGAAACTCTAGACTGAATAAAGACAGAGACAAAGAAAGATAATATACTAAGAAAAATAACATCATACATGATCAACAATGACAGGATCAAAGCCGAAAAGAACCTAGAGATGTCATTGTACAAACATATAAAAGAAGAAATCAGTATATTCAAAGGAATAGTATCCAAGGTAGATATGATAATTATTCCAAATTCACTACAAAAGAAGATAGCAAAAACAGTACACTAACTAAGACACCTGGGAAGAACAAAGACCAAACAATTACTAAGAGGTTGATATTAGTTCCCTAAAATAAACAATATGATTGATAGTATCATAGACATGTTACCAATGTATAGTAGTATCAAGTGATTCATGACCAGAACCACTAAAACCCCCTGTTATACCCAAAAGAAGCAAGGAGATAATTAACTTAGACTTTGGAGGACAGACACTACAACCTAGTTATGGTAGATCAGAGGTCAAGATACTCAGTAGTAGAAAAGGTATATAACAGATCTTTCAAAGAGACAACTCCACTTAAAAATTGACCTTGTGTCATATCCTGCCCGAGCGGAGGGGTTGGTAAATAGGAAGAGACAAGAATCAAATTGAAAGCAATATTTGCAACCTATGGGACTGTAAAGAAAAATACTAACAATGGACCACCATTCCAGTCAAAAGAATTTGTAGAATTTGCAGAAGAAGAAGGATTACACCATCACAGGATAACTCCATTACACCAATAAGCAAATGGAAAAGTAGAATCATTTATGAGAGTGCTAAATAAAGCAAAATAAATTGCTACCTGACAAAATAAAGACAAAACTGAAAGAAGAATCAAAATGATAGAAATGTTAACTGCATACAGAGGCACCCAGCACCCAGCAATGGGCATAGAACCTGATAAAACCATGGAGAGTAGAGAAATTAGGATAAAGTTAGATGATAACAAACTGAACAGAACTGAAATAGAAAAGAAAAAGATAAATGAGATAATAGAATCCAACAATGAAAAATACAAAAATAAATTCAATGCAAACAGAAGGACTAAAGAAAGAAAATTCACATCTGGAGACTATGTGTTTGAAAAACAACAAAAGAGAAAAAAAAAATGGTTTACACAGTATGAACCAAAATTTTATATTGTAATAGAAATGAAAGGCTAGGCAAATTTATGATGAAAGAGAAATAATCAGGGACATCAGCCAGTTCAAATTTACAAACCAATTAGTGAATGAAAGACAAGGGACTGACATAGATGATAGCAGTGAGAAAACTGAAATGCATGAGACAATGAATTATGTAGACAATTATAGTGATTACAACGAAATATGCACTAACCACACACCAATGTCAGAAACAACTACAACAAGTAAGGACACACCAAAACAATCAGAGGAATTAATCACAGATGAAGATGAAACAGCAATAGCAACAACAACAAATGAAAATGAAACTACAACAACAAATGAAGCTGGAACAAGTAGACCCAGAAGAACAAAAACTACACTAAGACATTTACAAGACTATATCTTATTACCATTGATAATGGGGGAATCCAAATCTCTTGAAGTTGAGAGGAATAAAGCTGACACATTTCTGGTTATCAGCATACAATTACTTGACATGTGCACATAAACACATGCACACACGCACATACACACTGACAGGTGCCAAACTTTCAAAATAAAAAAATTCAGTTGTCATCCTGTTATCAGAGAGAGCCGACTTGTTTTATTCTCACTTGAGAAACTCACAGTTACCCTTTATAAAGCTGGTTTATAAAGGCTTAACCATAAAACCATCTAAGTACTGAATAGACTTATCACTACTTACCTTAAAATTAATCAAGCAAAAACCAATGGTGAGAGAGAAAAGAGGAAGATTTTTCATTAAGAAAATTATCTTTTTGCAAGGTCCCTAAAATTAGAGATATTAAGATAATTAAATTGTAAATAGATATCATTTAAAATTAAAAATAATGATTACTTTGTATTTTTTGTATTCTTTAAATATATCAATTAATTTGTCATCAATTCCTAAATTTCCATTACTATAATTCTATTTAGTGCAAAACTTTTTTTATAGATGGAAAATTCCAGCTAACATTCAAGTAAAATCTTTCTGTATTCTGTACATTAAAAAACATAATTTTAGCTATGCCTAAACTAAATTTCATAAATCATTGGATACATAAGATCAGTACCATGTTTTTCCTATGGTCAGCTATGTTAAAAGGTCTTAAATCAGAATTTTTCCTTGTGTTTAAAACTATTTTGTTAGTTCATATTTCTGAATCAAGAGAATCTTGCTAAAATATATGTATCAGAATTATTTCATTAAAATATTCTATCTTTTATCTTTCTGTGATCTTTTGCAATCTTTATAAATAATTAATCATTTTGTTTGTAGATTTTATAATTAGAATACTAAGTTATTTAAATAACACTAATTTCTGTATTGAAACTAATAACTCAACATTGGCCTTTTAAATCAAAGCTTCAGATGATAAAGGGGAGTAAGCAACTGTTGAGAATGTTTTATTACTCTATTTTGAAAATTTAATAAAACAAATTTCATTTCTGAAATGTTTATTTTTTAACGGGTATTCAAAAAAAGTTAGTTGATTTGGTTTATTTTATAATGGATCTATGTATTGAATTTGTTCTTTCATTTCAGGTCATGCTAGGAACTTCTAGTTTAAATAATAAAGTTTACCAATCTAATATTCATTAACAAAGAAGCCTGCTTTCAATTGTCCTTTTCTCTAGACCCAATATCAGCATACACACGCAGGGTACCCTTTTCTTTCCCTCATAGGGGTCTCTCTCCCACAAGTGAGGCAGCTGCTTAAGAAAGCTGTTCAAACATTGTAAGTCTATCATATTCACACCCAACTGATCTGAATGACATTGGTGAGTTAGTATTGTTTTTTTTTGTTGTTGTTTGTTTACAAATATTTTCCCTCTCTATTTAGAAACTATGGGGCTTTAGGATTGTATGAATAGCTATAGTTAATAATTGAATTTACTCAATTAAAATGTAAATTTTAGTTTTGATTTTGATTATAAAATAAATTATGAATTAGACTGATACTTCAACTGTTTAAATATAAAATACAAGCAACACATTTATAAGTAGTAGTTTATAAAGTAATAAATTCAGATTACATCTGTGTATAATCTATCTTTCAAAAATATATAATTTTTGCCAGTTTGGTTATCCTGGGAGTGGCTTGATTATTTACAAATAATTTTATCAGAAAAGCAGATTATTTTTATTAAATAAATTCACTTATTTATTCAAAATTCATTTTAAAAATTCAAAAGATCAAATTATTTCACTGAAATATATCACATTAACATGAGGAAATGTTTCTGCTTTTTTTTAAACCAACCATCAGCAAATATATAACAGTTTATAAGTTAGGAAATCCAGGTATAAAAATATAACTTTCCAAAATTTTCATTAGATATAAAATTTTCAAGAAATGCTAACTCAGTCTCATGATAGCTATTACATTTTGTGTATGTAATTTGAATACAAATATAAGAACTATTATAGTACTTAGGTAGTACTATTCATCATAAAACATGCCATTAGATATTATTCAAAAAAATTTTTTTCATTAAATTCCTTATTAAAAACATTTATTAAACAATTTCAAGGATCTAATCTATGTTTTGAAATAGAATACACTTAATGTGAGAAAGCATTAAAAAATAAGCTAAAATATAACATGGTTTAAAAAGTACATTAATAAAATTACCTCAGTCGTATAATAGCTATCATATCTAAGATATAAACTTGGTATACAAATGTAACAACTATTTTGGAACAGAGATAGTACTGTATATTTTCAAGTATATCATTAGACATCTATTATTATTTTTAATGATAATACTCCTAAATTGAGATAGATCTACTCAAAGACTTGACATTTAAATGGTTGCTTATATTACTTATTATTTTGTTAAGATATCTTTTTTCTATCATAATTTCTTTCTGTATTTGAAAATTTAAAGATATTTACACCACAATATATGTTTATATGTCATATCTAAACAAGAAAAAACTAAACAACACTATTCAAATCAAAAAGGTTCATAAAACTAATTAAAAAATAAGGGCTCTAATGAAAATTGTATTTACGATTTAAAAACTTGCTCTAATAATTCATTTCAATAGTTTGTAAGTGATGTAACTATCAGATCAGATATCTATAAAATATTCAAAAACTGATTTTTAAAGATATTTTGTAATTTTCAATTGGTAAAATAAGCTGGTATAAAATATATATAAGCAGGTCATACTTGCAAAACAATGTACATAACTAGTATATTAATCCATTACATTTGTTCTATCTCTCCTTCAACAACTAAAAGTAATTAAAAAAACATGTAAATGTCACTTAATTGGCTATATTTTTGTCTCTAATATTAAATCAATAGGTTACTTCTCATAAAATTTGCATGGGAAATTTAAGGATATATTTATTTGAATAAAACAGTAATTCTTATTAATTTTTAGGCATTATATATTAGAACTGAAGCATAGAATTAGGATGAACAATTGAGATAAGATTAAAAGATATCCCCATTGTAAGAAAAACGGTTACTTCATATTAATCTTAACATTTTGTAAATGAACAAAAAATGATTTGATGTGAATTGTTAAGGAAACAAATTCAAATCTACAAGTTTCTAACATGCAATTTATAATGTATCTACTTTCTGTTTTATACTTATTAAACAACTGTGATTAACCAAGAACGATTAACACACACACACACACACACACACACACACACACACACACACACACACACACACACACACACAAGCATTTATACTCACACGCAAACAAGGGGGTGTCCTTGTGGTGTAATGATTAAATCGATGGACTGTGGAATTGTAGTACGCGAGGTTGTACTCCAGTCGAGCTATTACGTTCACTTTCGGGCAAATACCCTTGGGAAAGGTATGAACCCCCTTATCCTCCTAGCTATGGGTTAAATAGTACCACTACTGTTCTTCTAGGAGAATGGCTTTGGCATTAAATAACCTAAAAAGAGTTGATATGCCATTAAATAAAGAAACCAACCAACCAACATCACATGCAAACAGAAGTCATGGTATCTCTTCAGGAGAGAATGTTTCAAATTCAAATAAAGTACTTATATATAAAACAAAATGTTATATATATATATATATACACACACACACATATATTGGTCAAACAACCTGGTTTTACAACAGAGTAATGAAAAATTCCATTATTATGCATTTGGTTAGGTTTTTTAGCTGGTTATTAAATGCCAGTCTGGCTCATTGGTCTAGTGGGTAGAGTGTTTGCCAATGGTCTGGGAGACCAGGGTTCAATGCCAGGTCACGTCATACCAAAGACTTTAAAAATGGTACTTGATACCTCCTTGCTTAACATTCAGCAATAAAAGGTACATATCAAGAGTAAAGTGGAGCAATCCAGGAAAAGGAGTAGTTAGTAGTAGCTATTGAAAAGGGAGCCATTTGGTCGCCCTTGACTATAGTCCCCAACTTACTTATTTAATGCCAAATCCTGTTTATATATTTATATTAGATATATAATTTGTTAACACATTTTGTTGATAACATTTTTAAATAAGCCTAAGCTCATTTTTTGCTCACTGTTAAATGGCTTCAAGTATTTCTATGCAACAGTAACAGCTGAATTTGTTTGCACACATTTAAATAGATATACATTATATGCAAGAGATTAGTTTGTTGGTAATTACATTTTTAAATGAGAATTAATTTGTTTGCACACTAGTATTGCCATTGATTTTACACAGTTAAATAGTTTCAATTATTGCTCTCTCACACTAATATTTCTATTCAATATTAATCCTTTGTTTGCAGACAGTGAAGTGTTTACAAGTATTGCTATTTAACATCAATTATTCTATTCAACACCATTCATTTGCACACAGTCAAATGTTTTCAAGTATTGTTAAATACCAATAATTCAATTTAGGCACACAGTTATAACATTAATAATTCTATTCAACATTACTCATTCATTTGCACATGGTTAAATAATAAAAGTCATTTGTTTACACACAGTTAAATGTAAAAACAATTCTATTTCAAAAAATTCAATTCAGCGTAAGTCATTTGTTTGCACTCAGTTCAAATGTCAAGCAGTTCTATTTGACCTATAGATAGGACCCTATCAGGTGCTACCACTCCAGGCTAGAGTGGACCTGGGAGCGATGGCAATAAAGAGGTACTCTGCATTCCCCAAAGCTCCAGCATTACTGAAGCCTCATCATCAGATTGTTCAGTGTCATATCCAGGACACTTGTTGGGAGAGACTTACCCCTCTGCAGAGATCCACTCAATGTATTCTAAAGCCCCAGCCAAACCGGCTATCTATTTTTATGCTAACTTATAGCATTATTATCCATTTTCATATAAGTTTTTCTAAACATATATGTACACAAATTTTTCTGCAATTACTTAGCAATTTGGTCTCACTACCAAATAATAAGTCATTGTAGGGTTATGTTAACAAGGTTTGGAGATTTAGTGAATTATTATCTTTGATCTAGATTTTGAATCTGTATGTGTATATTTAAATAATTATAATTTTATAAACTTACATTTTACCCTGATCCTAGGTAAAAGTGCCAATCTATTCATAAAGCTAGCAATATACAAAAGTGGAAATATTATTACAAAGTGATTCAGATTTGTATGCCTATCCATGCTGCCTTCATCATCTGCTCATACTGATGTGTTCTTTGACCTATAGTGATATCAAAATTTGTACAAAATAGTTACGTCAATCAAGAAGAACAGCATTGTCAGAGTTAAAAACTAATTTAAGTAAGAATTTAAATATCTTCCACTTAGAACAGAGAATAAAATCATACAGGTTATAGAACTTATACAGGGCTATCTTTATACAGACCTTTCATCCATTTATTATAGTAGCTTTTTATTTTAGAAAATAAAATTGAAAAAAAATTCTTTTTAGTTAGGTAAACAAATTTAGGGATTCATTGAATCCATTGTATTTGCCAATACATCTGCAAACACTTTACATAAGTCTCAGCACAAGATAATTGCTGCCCACTCTTAACCTTTCCACCAAGATGAACACATCTTGTATTATACCAAGATAAAAATCTTCTCAGTATGACATGTCGGGCTTAATATTAACTATTATCTATTCTTGCACATTAACTTGATTGTTGTTTCATATATTGAAATAAATATTTTCACATTGCTAGAAAAAAAATGTTATTTAAATACAACTTATGATGAATCTTGATGTGTTTAAATATTTCTATACAGGAATAAATGTATTTTATAATGTCATCACAATTTTGAAATTCAGCAGATATATTTTTTCTTTTCCACTTAAAATATGAATGCATATATATTCTATTACATAAATGGACGTAAATGTTCAAACTCTTTTACAGACCTTTATTAAGTGTATAATATATCTAGTAGGATGTGGGTTATACCTTATTCAACATTGATACACACATACAGTATCACCTATAAATAAGTATGGGTGCCTTCAATACGTTTCCAGACATTTTTTGTACAGTCATTTAAAATTGTCATAGACTCTTGAAAATTCAGTATGTTATTGCTATACATCTTATGAGATGACTGACTAATTTTTATGATTTCAGCTTCAAATGAACAGCTACAGCTGGAATTCGAATACACCCTACTAAAGCCTGATTGTCACAGCTGATGAATTTCAAAAATGCAATCTGACACTTTAGAAGAACAATATGCAATAAAATTGTTTTAAACTTGGAAAAAAATGCCACAGAAACGTATGGAATGCTTCAGACTGCTTTTGGAGCATCTTGCATGAATCGAGCATCAGTTTTTGAGTGGCATAAGAGATTCAAGGAAGGCACGGAGTCTGTGAGGGATGATGACAGGTATGGGAGGAGTAAGGAAGTCAATACACCAGAGTTGATTGGCCAAAGGGTTAGGGTTAGGGTTACTATGTTGAGGTTTTAAGGGAGTTCAGGAAGAGATTCCGTTGGAAGAGGCCAGCACTCTTCAAATCGGGTCAGTGGCATTTCCACCAGGACAATGCACCAGTCCACAACTGTATCCTTGTCACAGACTATTTGACCAAGATGGTCATCAAGACAGTTCCTCACCATCCCTATAGTCCAGACCTTGCTCCCTGTGACTTTTGGTTATTCTCTAAGCTCAGAGGCTGTTGTTATGAGACAATTGAGGAGATTAAAGAGGCTGTGATAAAGGTCATTGACATGCTCACACAAGAGGAATTCTATGGGGCCTTCCAGAAGTTGTTGGAATGGAACAACAAGTGCATTGCAGCCGGAGGAGATTACTTCGAAGGGGACTAGAGTTTCATGTATCTACGATCAATAAAAGTGCCCATACAAAAAAAGTCTGGAAACTTATTGAAGGCACCTCGTACATGCCTGATATTTTAAAAAAATAAAAGCTTAATATTCTTCTAAACCAAAAATAACTGGATTTTATTATTTCTAATGGAATATTATACAACCAAAGAAGATATTACTAAGTATTATATATTACCAAATTCTACAGAAACTTTGTAAATAAAAATAAAATTGCAACACCTCTAAAACCAAAAATAAAATTGCCTAAGTGGTGTACTTATTTTGTACTGCTTATATATTCATGTTTTTGTTTACTGGGTTATTATAGTGCAATAGAATTTGGTGATAAATAATACTTAATATTACATTAGAAGCAATAAAATCCTGATCACTTAGGTTTAAATCTCTACTGACTTTTACAACCTTTTTATCAAACTAATGTATACAGCCTTCTTTACCCTGCATATATTCCCAAAATTAGTTTGACCTCACTCCATATTTCTTTTTCTATACAGAGAAGAGCAGAAGCAATAATACAGTCAATAACAACATTTATCATAAAAACAAATAATAGTGATTTGCCAAAGTTAATATTATTAACAACTCTATTATTTCTGTTTCACCATGTTGATTCAAACTCAATTATGATCTAAGATAATGAGTTCTCACAATCTTTTAATTAGTTTAATTCTAGATTTAGCCAGGCTTCTATCATATATTCCCGACTTCAATCAATTTTTTTTCATTATATATTTCCCACAAGGAAACCCTGCCTTTGTGAAGAGATTACATAGAGTAGTTTTGCTATAAAAAATTACCCTTTTATTTTGCCATCATTTTATGTAAGGATAGTTCACTATAACTTTACAGTAGTATCATCCAAGTTTGTGCTATTTACAAAGCCCAATGCAGTTGAATCAGTCATTCCTTTAAGAGTATGTCATATATCATTCAATTTAGGCTGCAGAGTAACTACTTTTGTCCAATGTTGAATGAAATGAACTTACTCATTATTTCACAAAGAACAAGCAATTTGAATAAAAATCCAAGCATAGCCCAAAGTATCTTAGCTTTCTATTTATAAATGTCTTAAATTCACTGATCTGTTAACTAGTCTGTTTCTGTTCTGTGCTCTTATTTCAAAAGGGTATATAAGCAGAATCAGTATAGAGTCCAATGAATGTTTATGTTTAACAAAATAAAATCAGGATGAGGATCTAACTCAGCAGAAAAATGGCCAATAACTTAAAAAATGAGTTCAGTATATGTAGCTGGATTTTTCCAGTCTGATTTATCAATTATTACTTCCCATATGAATCTTTAACCTATAGCAAGATTTTTGTTGGTAGACAGTTTTAAAATGTTCTAAGTTAAAGAATAAAGAAAATTCCAATCCAATTTTCAACTTAATAAATATGTTAGTATTTGCTTACATGCTCACCTTGATCATTATAAGCATAACAAACTGGACACAGCAAATAAATAGAATGAGCCTGATTCTGGAAATTCCAAACCTACACCAATACTGTCTCTCATGTACCAAAGAGGAAGGATCAGAATAGTCCAATGCCTCTATGATGCTAGTAGTGGAGGCCAAGATCTATCTTTGTTAGTGAAAAAAATGATGAAATGCTCTAACTTAAAGAACAAAACAATTTCCAATCTAAATTTCAACTTAATAATTATGTGCAGGTCTGTATTCATTCTGACCCTGATCATTATAATTTCAAAGAAAATAATTATTAAATGCTAATTATTGTGAACTTGAACTTTTTTTTATCTATAATTAATCCCAATATAACTTTTATAAATAAGATTTTACTTGATATTGTAAAAGTGGCTTTTAAGTGAGTAAGATTAAGGATAAATTAACAATGTGTGAAATAATGATAAGAACTTGTCTCAAGATGTGAAGGTGAGTACAAATTATACGGTAATTACAATTGTTAATGTCAATCTTGAAACACTAAAAACTACTACTTTTGCCCAATAATAGATGTTACATTTGCATATAAGTTACATACGCTAAATGTAGCAACTATTATGGGACAGATGTAGAAAAATAAATAATACTCACATTTTTATTTGATTTCTGAACAATATAAAGTAAAACAAAATATTTAACATTACTTTTTTTCTTGGATTTTTCAGTAATTTTCTTATATAGTTTTCTATGAAAAACTTTGATACCTTTGAAGGTTCTGAGCTTAAAAGGGTGCACATCAAGAAATGAGTCTGCACGCAAAGTTGCGGTAGTCAACTGATTAGTTGGCAAGTGTTTCCTGATTGAATGAAGACAGTTGCTTCCAGGCAACAGGATAAAGATGCACAGCTCATCAGTTCTGGCCTGAACAAGTTCCTTTGGGAACCAAGTCAATATCAAAATACATTCTCACTAACATATTTCCTGGGCACTTATATATGATACATCAACAACACTGAATAATAGTTGATGTAAGCAATTATTTCAATGCATTATATATGTTAGTGAAAAAAGAAATAGTTACAATTGAGAAACAAAAGCTTCTTAGACAGTTATTATGTATAAGTAGGTTAGATGTTCATTGAGTTGAGTTCGTGAAATTCATTAAAACAAAATTATATAAGAAATAAAACCTTTGATTTCATAGCAGAGAAATTAAAAATCAGTACTGAACAATATTCTTTTGAACATGGTCAGTTTAATGAGGAGGCCCATACATGTATTAACAATCAATAAGTTCAATGTCAAGTCATATACTATTCATAGAATTTGTTACCATAAGTTTTCTGGTGCTATAAAAAAAATGACAAGTATATCTACAATTTCACACATAAACATGTACACTCCTAACAATTTTTCATAAGATTTAATTTTCTTCTAAACCAAAACTCCCTGGATTTTAATATTTCTACAATCAAAATGGATATTATAAGGTATTATTTACTGTCAAACACTACAGTATTGAAACTATAATGAAAAGTAAAATTGCAACAACTCTGTAAACAAAAATAAAATTGTATAAATATATATAAAGTGTGCACTTATTTTTTAACTGATACATATTCATATTTTTTGTAACAGATTTTCAATACTGTTGATTCTGGTAATAAACAAAACCTAATAATATCCATTTTGATTGTATAATGTTCCACTGGAAATAATAAAATCATGATATCACTGGTTTAGAAGAAAATGAAATTTTATTAAAAATTGTTAGGAATGTACTCATTAATGAGTAATGTAGTAGAGATGCTTTTAATTAAAAACTTTACATTGCTCAGCATTTTCTTGTTCATTTTCCATCTTTGATGAATAAATTATAGCATTTTATTTGTTGAATTAAAAATAACAGAAAATTATATATTTTACTTTTGTATTGCATCATTGAACCAAACCATTATACAGAGATGTATAATTTGGTGAAAATGATGTAAAGTGTTACATACAAATACCACACACACACACTCATTCACAAGGGTATTTAAAAAGTTCTTAGCTTCAGTCAAAAAGAAGAGCCATAGCTAAACATTTTTGTTGTGACAACACACTACCACTCATAAAACTAGTAAAAGTAATTCTAATTTCTGTCTTAATTTCTGTGCAGGTGAGGCCCATACAAAGGTGAGAGGTGTGCAACAAATCTAAAATCTGAATGAGACTCAGAACTTTTTGAATGATCTCATATATTATATATAGATACACACTGCATTTTATACAGGTTGATCAATTATATATGTATATAAACAATACTCTTGGGAAAGGTATGAATCCAATTATTCTCTCTCCACCTATGGGTAAATATTTGGGTACACTGGGCTCTTTAAACTTGGCATGGCAACCAGTCAAGGAAAAGGAAAACTCTAAATTCAAATTTGTTGAACTCCATTTAAAAAATTGACCTTGTGTCACAACCTGCTCACATGGAGGAGTTAGATAAATACATATATATAAACAAATAAGGAGAAAAACTCTATTTGCTATCTTCCTTGAGAAATAAGTATGATGAGAGTGAGTTCAAACACAGCCCTTCTACAGATATCATTAAGTTACAAAGTGGACTGGAAATTGCTTTATTCTCTAAGAGCATTTTTAGTGATAACGTGTTGACAAAAAAATCTTGTTACATTTTTGCTAAGTTACAGTGACATCCATACAAAATTTACATCATTATAATATAGACAATACTTGTAAATATCTGCTTTTCTTGTTCTTGCTCCTGTTAATTGACCACCAATTTCAAAATTGGAATTGATGCTCTTTGTGAACACTTAGACTCATACAAAAAGCTGATTACAAACCATTTTAATTTATGTTACATTAAAGTACTCAAAAGAACTATTATGTCCTGGACAAGAGGAACAACAGGTCAAACCTCAGGTGGAAGTATGGCTAAAATTTCCACCAGTTACAGTGCTAAATGGCAACAGTGCTAATAGGCTGCTAGGAAGATGATTGTTCATGTGGATGTGAAATAGACTGGGAGTATGGGGACTAGTATACAAAGTCATGTTTCATTCATAAAAAAAAGAAAACAGAAATATGTTGAAGCTAAGTCGAAGCACCAATCTTTATGTAAATAATCCAGTGGATACTCTGCTAGTTAATAATATACAAAACAATAAAAACTAAAGCTTAAAATTTTTTCATCTCAAAAATTTAAATGAAGATGTGTGTACAGCTGAGCAACTTATATAATAAAATAATGTCTAGACATCTATCTTGACATCTAAATTTCAATATCTACTTGCTTTCAATATGCTTTTATTATTTCCTGTTGCACTATATGAGGGTCATTCAAAAAGTTCTGAGCCTGATCCAGAAGGAGAAAATCAGATGTGTTATAGAAATGTCAACCCTTTTCAATTTGTGCCCTGCCATCAGCTTTCTTAGAACCCATCTTGCAGATAGCTTTCTCATCCCCGAGATTTCAGTTAAAATTCTTCAGCTATGACTCTTTTATCAGGCTGTGGCTTAGAACTTTTTGAAGGATCCTTGTATATGCAATTATGAAAGTGAATACAAGTTCCGACATATTTATTTAATAACTTATAACTCTGATATCATGGGTTATATTGTGAGTTAATAAATATCACTTAATCTTGGGTTTCTCGTGTGGTATAATAGGTAATGTGGGAGACTTGCAAGCCATTACTAGTGAGTTCAGTTCTCACTGGATATCCCAAAACTATAACCATGTGCCAGACTATCTAATTTTTGTAGATGATGAATATTATCAAATTTTGACAAAATAACAATACAAAGGATTGTTAGAAAACACTAACAATAATCTACTGATTGTGTTGCCTGTTCTCCTCTGAACAAGCAGGATGTGACACATGGTCAGTTTTTAAGCAGACTTTAATAGGTTTGAACACAGGTTAAAGAACCCAGTTTGCCCTAATATTTGCCCATAGCTGGAAGGAGAATAGGGGGATCCATACCTTTCCCTAGGGTGTTAGTACTATGTGAAATGCAGCCAGTTTCATTCAGGAGTTGAACTTAGTTTGCTGTGTCCATTTTTAATGACAATAAACATTACACCACAACCTTGTTCTCAGATGTATGCATTCATGTGCCTTTCATTTTTAACTTACATATGATTGACTTAGCAATATCAAATGAGAATTGTTTGCTGGTGCTTTCTCTTAGTGTCTCCTTCAACAGGCCTGTAAGATCAAATGAGTAATGGTTCTTACCCTGCCACTTTAACTCCTGACTTGTAGTTCTCATAGATTGATTACCTCACCATAGCTTGAAAGCCTAGCCTTACCTACTATTTTACTCAGTGAAAACAAGAGATGAATTCATTTCTAAAGACATACAACACAAAATGAACACTGCCTGGGTGAAAATCTGAACTTCACTTGTCAATACCATTCTCCTTGCTGATATCTGGTTTGGTTTTGGTTTATTTGTTTAATGGCATATTAATCTCTTGAGTGTTATTTAATGCTGAAATTTTATACTAATAATTTCCACACAGTTAAATGGTTTAAAGTGATAACAGTTATGCCACCAGCACATCCAATAATAATCATAAAGTAAAAACAATATTTTATCTACTAGGATTGATTAAAACACTAAGTATCTAATAAAAAAAAAATTAACTTCAAAGAACAATTATCAATCTACTTAAAGAAGGAACTTATCTCTTAGACACTGATGGCCTCCAAAAAAGCAAAAAGGACATCATTAATATTTGTGTAATGTGGAGCAGACAAGTAATGTTTCATGTTAGAAATAGATGTAAGATAAAGCTAGACCAAAAGGTTAATGTGGATTACTTAGTGCCAGCATAATATCTAAAAGGGTTTTCTTATGGTAACTTAACTGGTAGATTCCTGAGTTTTGTTTGAGTGATAATCATATTAGGCTTACATATAAGAACTTGGCATCATCATCAAATGTAGATTTTTAGCTGTATTATTTGATTATTGCTGTCAGTTAGTATGGTTAGTTCTAAGTTTTATGGGTGCTCTGAAAGGTAATGTTTCAAATTTATTTCCACAAAAACTTAAACAAATACAAACAGTACAATAACACTATGTAGAATATCGGTCAGCTCACAACCAGCAAAAAATTTTTGGACTGCCCATTTGTCAAGAATATGTAGGTAAATAGACACCTCTCATGCAAATGTGTTGGGCAGGTCCATCCTAGTAAAGTCAACCAATCCATATGCTGCAAAGGCACTCTTCCATAAAAGAAGTGAACAAAGTTGGCTAGTTTTTAGGAGGCAGCCATGTTGAATTGAGCTTCCTGTCTTCAGGATCATTCCTCCCGATTTTTTGGATTACAAAAAATTTTCTTTTTCAGTCATTTGAAGAAAAGCTATTGTTCATTTAAGACGGATTCATACACATCGCAAGCATCGTAAGGATATTTTTACCATAAACGAACCATTTCATTCTACGTTGGCTTCTCCCAGCTGGACTGAGATTTCTGACCTGGTTGGAACTTCAGTTAAGACTTTTTTTTCCTTCTTTTACCTTTAGTTTTTCTCATTTCCCCATTACCCATTTAGTCTTTTAGTTGTCCCATCATTTATGGCCGGCCGGTCAGACGGCTTGGCTATAAAGGCCTTATTCTCTCTCAGTAAGGGTGATCCTCCTCCCCAGAAAAAGAAAAACAAATCAGCCTCACCCAAAAATGCCCCTCCCCCTGACCAAAAAGAAAAATCACCGTCTCCCCACCAAAACCAAAGTGGAAAATTACCATCCCCCAACAAAAATGCTCCTTCTCCTGGCCATAATGCCAATTCACCCACTGACCAAAATATGAAATCAACACCAAAAGAAATAAATTCACCCCCCTCACTTGATAAAAAAGAAAATGAATCTGAGAACATCTGGAAAGCCCCACCTAAATTACAGGTCGACATCGATGACTTACTCCAGCGAGCAAGGGCCATATCCAGCCAAGTGCAGGAGCATGGTCTTATATTCAATTTAGAGGAAGTCCGACAAGACCAAAAGAAAAGAACGGTGTTGTGTCTGTGTCATGGACAAACGATCCCATAAGATTGTTAAGCCCGCCAAAGACATGGTACTACGTCAGTTTTCCAGCCTGGGCGTAAAGGTGCAAGCCATAATAGCTGGCACCTCTTACACCTTTTGGGATATACTGGTACTGACCGAAGATGAAGCTATCGCTCTTACCCGTAAGACTCTAGAAAATAAGGAATTTTTCTTCCACACAGAATACACAGGGTGGCAGCAGACCACGGTATCAGTGTATGAGGTCCCTAGCTTCTTCAGGGACACCAATTTAGCCATGTACATGCTAAATTTTGGAGACATCGTCTCAGCCACACATGACTGAATGTATGGGGAATGTAGCTTCAACATAATGTTGGACGTTAAGACCTTCTACTCCATTCCCAACTGGTTGGATGTGGAAGGGTGCAAGCTTCCAGTAATCCTCTCTGGACAAAAACCTGCCTGCTGGCACTGCATCGAGATTGGCCACCTCTCTGCAGTTTGCTGAGGAAAGAAGTCCCCGAAAAAGCCCAACCAGAACCCTGGTACCCTCCCACCCGTTTTAACAAACAATGAAAAGGGAGCTCCCGTAGTCTTGCCCACATCAGCGGGGATTAAAACTCCCACTCCCCCTTAGTCTTCTACGGCTACCACCAAAGAGTCATGGGGGGAATGGCTGACTGTGGGAAAAGTTGGGAGGAAGATCTAACCTGCGGGTCCTCATTCCCGAAAGTTATCTCAGGTGGACACCAACAGTTCACCCCCGTCACAAACCCAGCTCAAGAATATTAGTCCCTCTCCCCCATCAAAAAATTACGCCCAAACTACAAATTCCCCGAAGACCAAATACCCGCCCAAAACTCTTCCTAAGCAGCCCACTCCTTCTAAGGTCAGGTCCTTTAGTCCAGGCCAGGAGGAATTTGAGAAGCTTTTAGATTTCAAAAAGTGCCTGGACCAGGAGCGGAAATCGTCTTCACGACCAAAATCCTCTCGATCCACCCCTTCATCTCCAAAGCAGCCCAGGACCATCAGACCGCCAACTACACCACCTCAAAGATCCATGCCTCCTCCATCAATGACCACTCAAAAAACCATCTAAAAAGGGACCACCCCTCCGCTGTCGTTAGATTCGCCACCCATAAAACCATTACACCAGCCAATGAACCAGCAGCAGCAGAAGCAACTTCATCATCAACAGTTTCATCCCCCACTACAACTCCCAAGAAATGGCAGCAGAGTTCTTCCATTGACGGTTCAGGGGATGAGATCCCAAAACAACAAAGAAAAAAAGAAAAACTTTGCCATCACACAGGTTCCAACATTTGCCGGATGGATGAGGGGGTCCTGGATTGTCTTCACAAGGTCCAGCCACAACTCTTAAAAAACTTGAGAGTCTACCACAATTTCAGGGAGGTGAGTGGTCAAAATGTGGAGGATCCTCAAAACTTTCCAAATGCTTGGGTCACATCAGTCATTCGGAAGGGCCGGGGGTCCGAAGGCGCTACGAAAATGTTGGGGGAAGCCAACGAGGCCCTTGGCCCATCAGCAATCATCAAAGACGATCTTCATTCTTGTAAAGGCCTTGTTGGGAGGGTCCCTGTTGTTCTTCACCCCTCCCTTTATAGGGCTGTAAAACTAACTTTTCCGCGGGACATCGGGGGTCTCGCTCATGATGATGCCATCACAAATGAGATGGCCACAGTTTTCATGAGCCAGACCATCAGCGTCCTGACCCCAGCCATGTTTAGTCTGGGCACTCAACCCCTGTAAATGTTCATGATGGATTTAAGGCTTGCTAGTTTAAATGGCTGTGGCCTAAGGTCAGATTCTAGAAGATCCCATTTGCGTTTATACCTTCAGCTCTGCGGCATTGATATATATTGTTTACAGAAGACTCACTTTGATTCCAACTTCCATGAGGATATTCTGTTGAAGAGCTATTTGTCCTTCTCAGCATATTTTGATGGTCGTTCCAGTGGTGTCACCTGGCTGGTAAGTAGACGTCTGCTCGCTACGTGTGCTCTTGTTCTTTCAGATCCAGCGGGCAGACTTTGTGTTCTGGACATTACCATAAAGGATAGGGCATTTCAGCTGATTGGGGTTTATGGGCCCAATGCTACTAGTGAGCTTCCTGCTTTTTCTGGCGCATCGAGCCATACGTGATACCATCAAAGCAGGTAATTTTAGTGGGAGATTGGAACGCCGTCCTTGATCCCAATTTAGACAGAGGGGCTAATAGTGCGGGTACTAACACTTTGGATGCCAGATATTTTCGCGAGTTTGTCGAACGATTCGATCTCGTTGACAAATTTTGCAAAAGGCATCCAAATAAAATAGCTCGGACTTGGACCAGCAGGGGCACCTCGGCTCAGCTTTACAGCTATTTGGACTGAGTGTTAGTTAGGCGAGTCAACCTTGATTATTTATAAACTCTTCACGCCCCCAGCCTTGTCCACCTCCCTCCAATCCTCTGCTACACTGTGGGGACAAAAACAGACGGAAAGTTCTCTTCATGGAAAGTGACCATACACTGCCCCACCCCACATTGTGATTCCTTTTTAAGTGTCAAAGGCAGTGAAGATTCACGTCTGAAAAGAAGAGGGTTGGTAGTAGCCAACAACTGGAAACTGGAAAGGTATATTGAAAAAAAATAACACACTGCTTTTTGTAAATATAACAAAAAGTTTTATAAATTCTCGAGTTTCTACAATTGATAATAATTCTGTGGGTGTGACTTCAAGAACGGTCTAAGGACATCAGGTTGGCGAGGGTTAAGTTCTTCTTGGTGGCAACTTCGCTGGTGCGTCCTGGTGGCAAGCTAGCAGTGTGTTGGCAATGTGTTAGCAAAAATGCTGGTAAGATGCGCTGACAATTGCACAATGGCATGATTGCAACGAGCTCAAAAATCATCTCATTATATAATATTTGCCAACATTCTGAGGTCGGTTCTGACTGTGGCAGGGGTGATCTCCATAATGTCATTTTCAACTTATCAGACATCCGTTATGTCTTTGTTTCAATTTTCGTCATCACTAAGGGTCCGACCCTTTTTACACTACTTTCACAAAGTCCTATAACTCGTGATGAGGACAACAGGAGGATAGCTTTCCTCCTACCAGCACAGTCTTTCTCATATTCCCACTTATGACATCAGACCGGAGTCTCCTCCCCTTATGCCCAAATATGTTGGACTGTCAATTTGATAGGGCTGATTTCAAAACCTAGTGGGTGGAAGGGCGGCCCTTTGTCCCAGACTAATTAACAATTACTAATCAGCTCCGACAGTCATTTCCAGACAATTTCTTCACACTTATTAGCTAAGGTGTGTTTGCAATCAGATACCAGATAGCCTTTTCCCCGTCAACAAAGGCTCCTTTGTTAGTTACCTGACTTCACTTCCTAAATGGGCACCTACGTAACCAAATTAGTACCAAACAACTCCTCTTATCATCTCATTGTCCGTTTTCTTATTTTCACTTTTCCCAGGTTTGGGAAAATCATTTTAATAATATCACTCATTTTTCAAGTAATATCTTTTCTTCCTCAACTTGTAAACAACTTAATCTTCTTAACCTTTCAACACCTTCGAATTCCCATTTCAGGTTTTTATCAAAAGTTCTTTTTCCCAGAATTTTCAATTGTACACTTCTTGGCAAATATCTTTAGCCACTCAACTTTTTGCTTTTAACCCTTCATGTACCAACGCCATAGACCAATATTGTCACAATCTAGGTGGTCCAAGTTTTGATCCATATAAAGATTCCGACCACAAATTCTTATGTGTGTTGATTAGGTTAGACAAGGCTAAAAGTAGGATGTCTGGTTACTGGAAGTTCAACTCTTCTCTTTTGGCTGAGGATGACTTCCAGAACCAGCTAGAACTAATGATAAAGTGGGAACTGACGGGGGCTATTTTTCGAAATAGGTGGTGGGGTAACCTTAAGGATAGCATTAGATCCTTTGCTGCCGACTATAGTAGGAGACTCAAGTTAAATATGGTAGCGGAGCAAAGATTGATTAAGGATAAGCTAGATAGGGCAGTTTTGGCGGAAGATAGTGGGCAAGTTAACATAGCTAAGGCCGAGCTGGCCTCCTTACAAGTTAAAGAGCACCAAGCTCTGGTAGTTAGGGCTAGGTTAAAAAGAATGCCTTGCGAGGCGACGAATATGGCACAAGAATTACAGGCAGAGGAACTCAGGTATGTGGCTGATTGGCATATCGCCAGTGTCACATCACCGGATGGGCAACGTTGAACTACTAACAAAGCCATTTGTAAGGAGTTTTGGCAGTATTTCCTGAAGCTTTTTATCAGGGAGCCCGAACTGAGCTGAGCTCAGTCCGACAACTATCTTGCCGACTTCTCTCGCCTTTTGGCGACTGAAGCGGCTGGGTGTGAAGGGCGCATAATGGAGAATGAGGTCCGGGAAGCGTTGAAATCAGTCAGGTTGGATAAGTCTCCCAGAATCAATGGTCTGCCCTACGAAGTGTACTTGAGGTTGTCGCACATGTTTGTTCCCTTGCTGGCTACCATCTATAACAACTGGATGAGGCAGGGTTCCATACCCAGACACCTCACCAGGGATATAGTGAAGTTGCTATGTAAGAACATACATGGTGGGGATGGGATTAGTAATTTTCGCCCTTTAATGATGTTAAACACTGACTTAAAGATTTTGGCAAAGATCCTAGCAAACCGTTTGCAGACTGTTCGGCCTAGACTGATTTGCCCGGAGCATACTTGTGCTGTAAAGGGTAGGACTATCCAGGACAGCCTTCATTTGGTTCGCACGATCATAGAATAAGTCAACAGAAATGCAGCGCTGATCAATTTAGATCAGTCTAAGGCCTTTGATAGGGTTGACCACGGTTTTCTGGAGTCTATCTTGTCTGCGTCCGGTTTCGGGCTGCACTTTCGCACCTGAATCCGTCTTCTTTATGCGTCCCCTGGAGTCATGTTAGAGGTGAAAGGGGTAAGGTCGGAGCCTTTCACTTTGACTCGATTGATTCATCAAGGTTGCCCACTATCGCCTATACTCTACATTCTTGTGTTAAAGCCCTTTTTCCACATTACCTGGCTCCAGTGAGGTAGCCAGGTACACTGCATACACTGACGACATCAGCGTGCTTGTAACGAGCAGTGCCAAGGTGGAGGAGGTGAGCAAAGAAATCAGAAGGTACAAAGCTGTGACAGGGGCCAAGATTAACCGTGAAAAGTCCGTTGGTTCACGGATGGGCTCGTGGAAGGGCTGTGCTCTTCCCAGCCACTTCATTTGGAAGGACGGTCTGTACAAGATACCTGGTGTCTGGTTCAGTCCTGATCTTCAATTGGAGAAAAATTGTTCAGAAGTACTGGAAAAGGTCGTAGCTGCGACAGAGTTGTGGCTATGCTGGTGGCTTTCCCTAAAGGGCCGGGCTGAGGTGTGCTGCTCACACATCTACTCCCTGGTCATTTACTGACTTTCAGTACTTCCAATCCTATGCACCATCCTATTCAAGTTGGAAAGGATCCTTTTCCAGTTCTTCTGGGCTAAGAGGTTTCCTTTGGTGCGACAGGAAATCTGTTACCTTCACCTGTCTGAAAGCAGTCTAGGCGTGCTGAATGTTGAGATGCAGTGTCTTACTTTCCTAGACCAGATGTGTTCACAAGATACAGTGGCAGGGTGCTTCTGGAAAGAAGACGCTAAACAATCTTTCCCATCGCTATGAAGTGTGCATTCCTCTGACAGGGAGACCCACCGTGTTCCCAGACGTGAGTGCCCCTTCTATCGCAAGTGTCGGCATGCACTGAAAGTTCTCTCTCGGCTGCAGACAGGTCTTTCTAACAGTCGGCCATTGTTGAGTAGGGCATATCGTTGTTTAGTTAGGGGGGCCACTAGTGATGATCTGATCAGTGAGCTCGTTGTGACGGTGGAGGAGGGTCGCTTGCTGTGGCTTTGGGCTCCTGGGATGAGGTGCCTCAATAACGACAAGGCTTCCTTCACCTGGCTGGTCATCCGGAATGCTCTCTGGGTCAGCAAGAAATTGTTTTCAGCGCAACTGGCCATTTCGCCAGTGTGGTGATTTGGAGGAGTCTATTGACCACGCTGGTTGTGCAGCCGCTGTGCAAGCTTCTTGAAGGTTACATGGTTCGCATCCTGAATGGAAAGTACTTCGTCCTGAAAGCCAGTTCTGTGTGCAGCAATGTGGTACTGAAGCTGAACAGACAGGAACATTATGTGTTTCTCTGCTTACGCGGCATTATGTGTGTCATGATTTGGACAATGAGAAAGAAGGAACTCTACGACAATGAGTCTTTTTCTTCTCAGACCCTGGTGGCCTTTTATTAACACCAAATTAAAGTCAAAATCCAGTCTGAGAGAAAGAGACTCTCTTTGCTGGAGTTTGGCAAAAGGTAGGTGACTGTTGCGCGCTTGTGTCATGTGGTAGGAGCCAGCTTTATCTTCAACTTGGACATTGCAGGGACTTAAGGATATTGAGTTACCAGAAGTACGTGACCACCCAGCCCAAGTAAGTTAGTGTTTAGACCATTTTTGTTTTGTTTGTCAAATTTATTTAACTTAGCTAGAGTATGTTAGGTCATTGGCCCCTTTTTGTTGTTTTTAGTCCCCTTCTTTTGTTTGTTTCCCCTTCCCTTCCCCTGTTTATGTGACAGGAATTGGAGTTCTCCAGAAGTGCGATGAAGTGTTTATCTTTATTCGTTGTTTGTTTAATTACCATTTATTTATTTATTTATTTATTTCTCCTTCGGCACTATTTTTGACTGGTTAACTCCTTTTTCTGCCATTATTAGTTTGTGGGGGCCCCCATACTAACCATTATCTTTATTTGTGTAAATATTTTGTTCATTTTTCGTTTTATGGGGAAATGCATATATATGTATATAGCTTTCTTTGGATTTTAAATTATTCCCCTCCCCCTCACTCTGTAAATATGAGAATGGAGCGCTAGTGTTGTTTTAGTGAACGTAGTATGATAGTGATGTGTTTAATTGAGGTATTATGGTGCTTTTTATTTTGGAGATATGTATTGGTCAGTGAATGAGTCTAGTTAAGTTAGAGTTTAGGATAGTGTTAACCAGCCTTACCCCTCTATTTTTTTGGCCATGTGCCACATTTGTATTTTTTATACAATAAATAATTAGGAGGCAGCCATGTTACTTTTGGCTTCTGCAGGTGAGTGCTGTTTATTGTTATTCTATACACTATTGTATGGAAGAAGTTTTCAGCAACAAAACACTATTTTTACCACATAATTACCATCACTGAGACTGAGTCTCATTAGGTTCCCGATTTATATGGTCTTGTGCCACATCTAAGGAAAAAGCTTAATAAATTACTATATGCTGCACTCATAAAAATCTGCATCAGTGGAGCTGGCCAACTTTTTGCAGTTGCAATGACAATGCAATTGTCAGGAAAATGTTATCTATGTAATCCATCTTTCATTGCACAGATAAACTGACTGAGGCACCCTTCATTTTGTATTAAACATGGTTTGTCATTCACATTGCTGTTACTACAGCTGAAACATGCTATCCACCTCCTAACTTTGCTCACCTCCACTTTTAAGTCTCAATAAATGTTCAGTAAGCATCAAGAAATGTCAATGAATGCAATTTTTCCTTATTGAAGAATTCAATGACACGCCTCTCCTTTAATATCAGACACCAAATTTTCATACTGTCAATCTACTACTATCAGTAAAAATGTTAAAAAAAAAGGATGGATTATTAGTAAACAAGTTCAACCACTGTTGTCATATCACCAACATTCACCTGTAATACTGTGGGAAAACATTAAAATAGGAAGCAATACTTTTATAGCAACCCTATTAAGACCACAGAATGTAGACTGTTGTTTATTGCTGGCAAAAATGTATTGTCATTGACTATATGGGAAAATAAAGTTTCAAAACATTGATGTTATAGCACTCACATTATCTGTGGTAATTTCAATGGAAATAAATAGGAGGTTTTACTTTTGGAATGTTCCTTGTAGTATTAACACATGAAATTCTAAGATCAATTTGAATTCTCAATTTCTTCCTCATTCCTCAGAAATTACATGTCTTAGAGGATGGTTTCATTCTTCTAAGATTCAAAAGGAATATTAATGAAGGAAGGTTAAAATAATAACCAGAAAATTCTTTAATCATTATTATTGATAATTTTGACTAATATTGTCTTTTATTTTTTAATTCTAGTAGCTTGTTTATCACAACTCTTTTGCACTGTTATTTCTACAATAGTAAAAAACAGAATGCATCAGAAATAAGGATTAAAGGGGCAGTCCTTGTGGTGTAGTGGCTAATATCCTGAACTGCAACAAAGTAGTATCTATTTACCAATCTCCTCTGCCATGAGCAGGATGTGACATGAGGTCAATTTTTAAGCGGAATACAATTGGTTTGAATTAACAGTTTTCATTCTAGACAGTTAGCTATACCAAGGTTTATAAGTTCAGTTTGCTCTACTATTTACCCATAGCTGGAGAGAGAACAATTGGATTCATACCTTTCCCATAGGTATTAGCACTATGTGAAATGGAAACAGCCTCTTCCAGGGTTTAAACTAAAGCCACTGTGTCCATTTCTTATGACAACAACTGTTATGCCACAAACACCACCAAAATATTGTAGTATACAGGTTCGAACACCAGTTATACTATTATGTTCACTTTCAAATTAATACCCTTTGGATTGGTATGAACTCACTTATTCACCCAGTTATGGTTTAAATAGTACAACTGTTCTTCTACAAAGATGGCTTTGTCATTGAATGGCTCATGAAGGTTGATATGCCATTAAACAAAGAAACTAAGCCAAACAAGAATAAGATATTAGCTTCCAGTGAGACTTGAATTCACATGCCACTTTTTGTTTTGGAGAAGCCTGTTTTATGATCTAAGAACCAGACTTCCTTGAAAAGGTAGAAGAGATGTGTTGGATTGCAACACAAATACTATGAAGAGGATAGAAAGAGACAGAGAGAAACAGGATAGCTAAACAAGCTATGCATATTATAAAATGGAAGCAAAGTATGGCAGAAAAATTCCCTTACAGCCTTGCCTCACCCGCTTATCTTCTCTCCCTAACTATTGCTAGCACACTGACTTTATATCAGAGAATTTTCTGATCTTAACTGTTTTTATTCAGTTTAATTAATTTTTCCATTTATATTTCAAAAGTCCTACTGTCTCAAACAGATGACAGGAACATCTTAGCACATAGCACCTTGAGTCACTGTCCACATTGCTTGTAACCTGAACTGGTCTTGAATGCAACACACACCTAAGGCTATAAAGAGCACTGGCCAAAATGTAGTAACCATCCACATGAAACATTGAAGCTATGAATAAGAGAGACAAGTATTTTGATTTCTTATTCTTACATCATTTTTCTAATCATTTTTTAATCAATTTTCAAATAAAAGTCTTAAATTAAGAATCAAAAAGAAAAAGATTTTCTACATTTTATTCGAGCATTTACAAGTCTTAATGAAATACTATTTCCTTACAGCTTTTTGCACTTTCCTTGACCCTCATAGTAAGAGACCTGCTTTTATACAGTTCAAACAAGCCTTGGTTATCTCCTTCCACTTAAAGAATGACCAACTGGTCAACTCTTTGATTGATTGCAATCATGTGGATAGAACTTAGTAATCTTTTATTGGCCACATGGTCCAAAATCTCTGCACATGGCATTTGCTTCACAGTGCAGGCCAATCTTGACCTTATAATTTTTGACATGTGTCATGACAATTTTGAATCTGGCAGTCAATGCATTCATTTTAAATGTCCTCCTCTTTCACCTTATTACAATAGCCTAAGCCAGAGTCATACAATATAACCAATAAATAACACTGGTGTATGAGCAAATATATTATCTTGCACAGGTTCCCAACATTGTGCTAGCAGGAGCCATAGTACCCACTAACCCTTTTGGTGTGTGTCTGCTACAGACTGAGTAACATTAATGGTTTTATTTTTATTTTGTAACTCTTTGGATGTTCAGCTTTTCCCACCTATTTACACTTTTATCCTCACAAAAAGAATGTAACTATCAAATTCTAAAGTATAAAACACACTTGAATTTTATAAATCATTGTTAGAACCCTTAATTTCAAATTTTGTTGTCAAAAGTATGTATTTCACTCCCACCATCCACCAGAGATACGATGAAATACAAGGTCAACTTTAAAGTGGACTAAAGCTAATTTGAATTCATAGTTTTCCATCTTTTAGACTGGTTGCTGAACCAAGGCTAAAGAGCCCAGTTGTCCTACTATTTACTCATAGCTGCCACGAGTAGATATTACAGTCAGATTACCATAAACTTTGCATAGTTTGTTTTGTGTGAAAATATATACCTTTGTGTGCTATTTATTAATCCTAAGAAGCCAAACAGTATTTGTGCTGCTATCTAGAAGTATATATACCCAGGCAGCTAGGATTCTGGCTAAAGAACTCCATTTCTACAAGGCTATAGTTTTAAAAAAATACAGCTAATCAGGCTGTTAAATAATAGATTACATTATTTTACATTTTCAGTTATTTTTTCAGGAGTTCAAGGTAGTTGTGAAATCCTCTAAGACAAAATAAGAAAAGCAGTTAAAGGCTACTTTAAGAGTACTCTCTGGTTATCACCTAACCCATTTAATCATTAGTACTCATTATGAAAGTTGAAGACAGATATCTTAATTTTGCCAGTTGATGAAATAGATTTAAAACTTCTGGGAAAGAAGAATATTTTTTACTGCTTGGTCTTTGGCTTAAAGAATCAACTGCTCTCTGTAGAAACAAATCATACTGTATTATTGACCAAATCTGTCTCAGGCAAAATATAAATGTTTCTGGTCTACATAACACCCAAAAATCATGGTCATGAGTAGTTTATCAAAGTTATTTTATTTCTCTGTATTTATATCATAGAGTTCATCCTAAATTGGATATTATTTTTTCATGCTCTCTACTAATGTTTTATGGGACATAAGACTTGAAGATCTACATGAGTTTACACTCACTCAATTTAGATACTTATTTTCAAATGTATGTCTCTCAGTACTATTCTGGATAATTAATACGGTACATTTTGTCAAAGGGATCTACTTATTTTCTATTGTAACATTTGTACATGAGTAAACATTATTGGTACTAAAACATGACGAGTAAAGAAATCGAATTTGAGTTTACTAAAAATTAAAGCAACACCAATACATAAAAACACATCTTGACTCTCTTACAGGATTATGACTGCTTGGCTCAATAAAGCTTTCTAATTATATTAATGGATTCATTAAAAATCAATTCATGATTAAATACTAAAAGCATATTCAACATTATCAAAATCAGTTCATATATCATAAAGGAATGAATTAAGAATCTGACTCAGATTTAAGAGAGTCTCTTTATTCTTCAATTCTTTTCTACTCTTTGCCAATTTTAGTATAAAAGAGGAGGTTATGAACACAGTAACAAACAAAAAATATTTATCTCCTTAGAAAAATGCGAGCAGCTTACCTCTAGATAGACAGGAAAGCAGAGTCTTATACAGATATTTGACATTTTTTGTGCAAATTCTGAAAAAGTAAATACAATATATATGGTTCAACATATATAAAGTTAATATGAGTTTCGAAAATTTAGAAAAAAAAAAAAATTTCTAATCTGAACATTTACTTTTCATTTTCTTTTAAAGAAGCCCCCTTAGGTATGCATACAACATTCTCATAAAGAGTAGTAGAAAAGGGCTATACTATATTCTCCCTGTGGAAAATGGTTAACTTGATAAAATTTCTAAGTAGTAAATTATATATATACATATATATACACATGCACAAACATAGCAACTAAAAACAATCACAATTATTTTACTCTGTTCCCTGTTACTTGAGCTTCATGCTGCAAAATCCACAATCTTCAAACAGGAATAAAAGTGAAAGGAAAAAGTAGTTCTAACAATTTATATGGATAGCATTACAAAAACTAGGTCAAAATGAAAAGAGATTTGGAGGAAAAGAGGAATAAAGGAAAGGATATGGTTGCAGGAAGTGGAAAAGAAAGAAGGAGGTAGTGAGAGGGAATATATATATATATATATATATATACACAGTGTGGAACGATAAAATTGTCGCCCTAGAAAGGGCGACATGATTTCGTTTCCGTTTAATGAAAACCGGTTTTCTTTTTTTGTTGCAGACCATCTACTAGTTAGCCAGTTGTGTACAAATCCCAAGAGCCTTCTATCATGTCTGAAAGTGACACAATGTTCAACGAGCAAGATCAGAAATGCACCATTGTACAACTTATGCTCTCTACCGATCCAAGTTATGACAACAGGACCATTGCCAGCACCCTCAAAATGCAAATCTGGATTGCCACGAATAACAGGGATGTGCCCAGGGTGATGAAAACAAAGTTTCTGGCTACAGTTATGGTCTTTGGTGTGGTTTCAAGTGAGGGCCACATCATGCCACCTCACATCTTCAAAGTCGGCTTGAAAGTCAACACCAAAGTGTACCTGGATGTGCTGAAGAGTGTGGTGATCCCCTGGTGCAATCAAGTGGCCAGTGGCAGACCCTGGGTGTGGCAGAAGGACTCGGCGTCGGCCCACAAGTCTAAAGAGACCCAGGCTTGACTTCAGAAGGAGTGCTACAACTTTGAACCCTTCTCTCACAAGCCCCTCTCCTCCCCCAACCTGAACCCGCTGGACTACTTCATTTGGTCATACGTCGAGAACATCACCAACAAGACCTCCCACAACACCAAAGCCAGCCTGATCGCTGCCATCCGCCGAAGGTAGAAAGCTTTATAGTGAGGTGTTTGGAGGAGGTATGCAGCAAAATTAATCTGAGGCTAAATGCACTAGTAAAAGTTTTTACTGGTATTTTCATTCAGCCATCAAAATATACATCAGATTACTGGTCAAACATACACTATCCAGTAGATAAGCTTCCCTACTGTAGGAAATAAATCCAAGGTCACAGTTATTGCTTTGAACTATAAGAAATTTTACATTGAGATGTTATCACTCTATGCATATTCTTAGTGCAGTAATAATTAACTTTTGATATTTTTCTTTTAATTAGTTCTTTAAAAAAGCTGGGATCAGAAAAATACTTATTGGCCAATTTAAAGAAGATTATTGCCACATTAGTATATATATATATATATATATATATATATATATATATAGAGAGAGAGAGAGAGAGAGAGAGAGAGAGAGAGATACTTCTTTTCTCTTCGAAATATTTCATTAGTATTTATATAACTTACTAGCATCTCTCTTGGAAAGACCATGGGCTCATTTATATAAAAATCAACACTTCCAACTTGGATCATTGTTTAGTTTCTCTGTGCTCTGTCTAGAAACAAAGTATCATTCCTCAGTACCTGTCTTGGAACAGAACATACTTAGGAGCTGGAATCCAAGTGAAATATTTTTTCCACCTTGATATACATATACATATATATATATATACACACACACACACGCACACATACACTTTAATATATATATATATATAAAATATGAAATTATAAAATCATGAATTATAAAAAGGAAAAATATAAAATTTTATAATAGTTTAATAGATCTAACATACTTATAAAGCTTCCAATTAATCAAATTTGAACTAAAGACAAACAATAATGAAACAAATACAAAAAAAAATATTAAAATAAAATGTGTCCAGTTTTTGTATTAGTTGTTTGGTTGGTTATACAACATGTCAACTCTTGTTGGGCTATCTTAAGCCAAAGTCAGTCTTTTTTTAAAGCAATTATATGTCTTCAAGTAACTATTCATGTTTAATAATTAACATATCACTCAATAAGTCCTGGGCCTAACTAATAAAACAACAACTTTTAAGCAAAATTCGACTTTATTCATTAATATTGTCTCCTTCTGATTCCAATGCTTCTCTAATAATTTAATGCTTTTTTGTAGAATGATTAATCTTTGGGCTCAAAATATGCCTCAGTTTCTGATATCACTTCTTCATTGGAACCAAATCTCTTTCTCTGGAGCATACTTTTGAGGTCTGTAAACAGCCAGTAGTCACTGGGGGCCAGATCTAGAAAATAGGGTGGGTGCAGAAGCAATTCATGAAGTTTTGCCATTGTTGCAATTGACTTGTGACATGGTGCATTATCTTGGTGAAAGAGCACTTTTTCTTCTTCATTTAGGGCCATTTTTTGGCAATTTCTTCCTTAGCTTTCCTTCACCAATAATGCTATATAGTATTTGCTATTGATGGTTCTTCCTTTCTCAAGGTAATCAATTAACAAAATATCTTGCACATCCCAAAATACGGAGGCCAAAACCTTGCCTGCTGATGTTTGCATCTTTGGTTGCTTTGGACAGCTTTCACCTGCTGCTGTCCACTCAGCTGACTGCCAGTTTGATTCCCAAGTGAAGTGGTAGATTCATGTTTCTTCCACTGTCACATATTGATGCCAAAACTCCTTTTTGTTGCATTGAAACAGTTGCAAACAATGCTCTGAATCAATGACATGTTGTTTTTGATCGACTGTGAGCAAACACAGCACCTACTTTAAACACAGCTTTCTCATTGATAAATGTTCATGCAAAATGGTGAATACACTCCCTTCAGATATTTTCAACTCCTCTGCTATCTCACACAACTTCAATTTACGATTGGCCAAAACGAGTTTGTGGAGTTTTTTGGTGTTTTCCGGGACAACTGCCAAATTTGGCAACCTGAGCATTCAGCATCCTTTGATTCTATACAACCACATTCAAAGTCAGCATACCACTCCATAACCATTGTTTCTGAAGGAGCAGAGTCTAAATAACACTTATCAAGCTATTGCTTTTCTTGAACAGTACTTTTTCCCATCAGAAAGCAGATTTTTCCAGTGTTTTGAAAATTTGCAACAGTAGCTTCACTTAAATAACTGTAATTTGTAAAGTAATAATCTGGTTGGGCTCAAATTTTGACACATGCTATTTGAAGGCTAGTACTTTATAAAAAAATCACAAGGATTTTTTTATTAGTGGTGTCATCTTTATGTCAGGCCCGGAACTTATTGAGTGATGTGGTACCATTTGCAAACAAGTGTAGCTCTGGGTAACTATTCTTAATTCAAATAAACTTCACACTATCATATGGTTTCATGTATTTTTAACTAATATTAATAATTTTCAAGCAATATGATTTTAAGTAACTATTCCTATTCAATAATAACATCAGAAATAGTTATTTGCTACAAATCATATGTCTTCAATTAACTATTCCTATCAAATTTCAGTATCAAAGTTTTAAGAGCCAATGTATTAATAAAGTTCAATTATTTCAAACAGATAAATATTTCACGCAATATTAATGTTTTAAGAGCAAATGTAGTTCAGAATCATTTTAAACATTATTTCAGATCTATTTGGCTGAAAGATGGAACCCAAAGAGATAGTACCACTCCAGTCAAGTGTGAACCTTGGAGCAAAGTCAACAATGGTTGGTTGGATTTTATGGTACGAGGTGCATACAATAAATTTCCAGACTTTTTTCGTCTGGGCACTTTTATTGATAGCACACACATGAAACTCTAGTCCCCTTCAAAGTAATCTCCTCCGGCTGCAATGCACTTGTTGTACCGTTCCAACAACTTCTGGAAGGTCCCATGGAAGTCCTCTTGTGTGAGCATGTCAGTGACCTTTGTCACAGCCTCTTTCATCGCCTCAGTTGTCTCATAACGACAGCCTCTGAGCTTAGAGAATAACCAAAAGTCACAGGGAGCAAGGTCTGGACTATAGGGAGGCTGAGGAACTGTCTTGATGCCCTTCTTGGTCAAATAGTCTGTGACAAGGATGGAGTTGTGGACTGGTGCATTGTCCTCGTGGAAATGCCACTGGCCCGATTTGAAGAGTGCTGGCCTCTTCCGATGAAATCTCTTCCTGAACTCCCTTAAAACCTCAACATAGTAACCCTAACCCTAAACCTAACCCTTTGGTCAATCATCTCTGGTGTATTGACTTCCTTACTCCTCCCATCATCCCTCACAGACTTCCTGCCTTCCTTGAATCTCTTATGCCACTCAAAAACTGATGCTTGATTCATGCAAGATGCTCCAAAAGCAGTCTGAAGCATTTCATACGTTTCTGTGTCATTTTTTCCAAGTTTAAAACAGAATTTTATTACATATTGTTCTTCTCAAGTGTCAGATTGCCTTTTTGAAATTCATCAGCTGTAACAATCAGGCTTTAGTAGGGTGTATTTCAATTCCTGCTGTAGGTGTTCATTTGAACCTGAAATCATAAAAATTGGTCAGTCATCTCATAAGATGTATAGCAATAACATACTGAATTTTCAAGAGTATATGACAATTTTAAATGCCCAGACAAAAAAGTCTGGAAACTTATCGTATGCATCTTGCATATTGATCATAGTAGGTTATTTAATGACAAATCCTGTTTTTATATATATATATATATATATATTGTAAACTTTTGTTAAAATGGTTTCAAGTATTGCTATCAAATACAAATAAAGTTAAGTTAGCGACCATAGTCGAGGGTGACCCGAAGGCTCCCTTTTCGATAGCTACTACATCAAGGTGTAGGGGAGGGCGCTACTCCATTCCCTGGATTGCTCCACTTTACCCTTGAACCGTACCTTATAATGCTGAGTGTTAAGCAAGGTGGTATCAAGTTCCATTTTTAAAGTCTTTGGTATGACTCGACCTGGGATTGAACCCAGGTCTCCCGGGCCATTGGCGAACACTCTAACCGCTGGGCCAGGTCGTGGGTTCGAGCCCCACATTGGGCGACTTTTCAAATACAAATAATTATATTTAATATTAATCATTTGTTTGCACATAAAAATTGTTTTAAGTATTGCTATCTCATACTAATAGTTTTATTTTCACAGAGTTAAATGGTTATACAGTTCATCATTTAGATCAATAGATAGGTCTCTAACTGGTACTACCACCCTGGGTCAGAGTGGACCTAGGAGTAATGGCAATGACAGGGTATTCTACATTCCCCATAGCTTTAGGGCTGTAACCTCATCATCAGATACAGTTTAGTGTCCTATCCAGGACACTCACTGAGCAAGTCTTACTCCTTGGTAGAGATGCAGTCAGTGTATTCTACAGCTCCATTTGAATGGGCTAATCATTTTTCTAGGTTGGCCAACAGTAAAGATGAAATAGATTCCCTCTTAGTACAACACCTGAATACAATAGAGTGGGTCTAAGTACATATAATAAGGTAAAGAACCATCAGATTGAGAGTGGGTTACCAATGCTGGGTGGCAGATAAAAAGCCTTTTACAAGGATGGATAGTTAGATATAATGGGTGAAAGACAGATCCTACTGAAAAAATCTAATCTGGGCTGGATCTCCTTGTATAGTTTAAAATCTTTCCAGGTATGACTCAAACAATTTCTGAAAGTTTGGTTTAAATCAAGTCAAAAATGTCAATCATAACAATACAAACAGACAGATATTTGGTGAATTATGATAAGATTATATATGGATGAGAAAAAACAAAAATATAAGTTTTGGATAGTCAGTATATGACTACATGCCTCCCAAGCCCAGCTTTGTTATATTGTCATTGAACCAACAATAAGTATTTATCAAAGCTAATTCATAGTTTCTTGCTCAGTAATACAGTCACAGAAATACATTCAAATTTACATGAGACTTGTTCAGAGCAAATTTAATCTCAAGTGACAGGAAGAGTTTTTTGCTGAAGGGCAATTTAATTAAAGGGTGATGATCAGACACAGTGACAATTCGGTTAGGTTTTATTTGAATTTATATAAATTTTATTTTTTACTAATCAAATTCAATAGAAATTTCCAACACGTATACTTAGAGGCATTTGAGGCAGTCTGTTAGTATAAAAGTAGGATAAGTGTAAAGTATTGTGGATGACAAATCTTAAATCTTTATTGGATAATAGAGAAGAGTTTGACTTTACATATACAGGCACAATCAGCAAAGTTCATCACTAAAATTGTAAAAGAATGAAGAAACTTAGAAATAAATTTTTTTTCTTTTCATTTTGTACAAAATCTCTGTCTTGTATATATATAGAAAGAGAAAGAGAGAGAGATATGAACAAAAGTTATAAGGCACATGTGGATGTTTCTTTGCAGTTATTTTTTGACTGTTCTGAACTAGTTTCACCCTTAGAGCATAATCAGGAGAAAAGATTTTGTCAAGCTTTTTTTTCTTAAGTTTTTACAATAGTTTTTTTTTTTTTAAATAGTTGACATCCCTCAAAAGAAATGACAAAATATGAAAATGGAAATATAAGATACAATGAAAATTATTTTTTGGTATCCTGGTGTTTAGAAATAACTATTTTATGATCACCCAGTCTTAAACGCAGTAAGCTCTACACTTGGAAGATATTTGAGAGACAAGGATGTTGTATATTTTAAATTAACTCTGTTTTGGTCAGATATGCAAGTTCTACATTTGTTTACATGTGTGTGTGTGTGTGTGTGTGTGTGTGTGTGTGTGTGTGTGTGTGTGTGTGCACCAGTGAGAGGTGAGTGTGTGTGTGTGTGTATATATATATATATATATATATATATATATATATATATATATATATAACTTAGACTAAAAAAATTTTTCTAAGTAGAAAAGAAAAGAAACAACACTGCATAGAAAGTGCTCTTACCCAGAAATTCACCACTGTCAATTTATGGTCAGGGTTTTACAAGATATATTTTCTTTCCTCACAAAATTTATATTTAAAGAATGTAGGATAACTGAAGAAAATTTTAGATTAAAAAAGATGTAAATAAAAATAATCACTGAATCTAACTGATACAGTATGTGTGTGTGTTTATATATATATATATATATATAGAGAGAGAGAGAGAGAGAGAGGGAAAGAGATAATTAGTATGCTTCTCCCCATTGTTACATTTAAGAATTAATATTTGTGGAATGATAAATACATTCTGATGATGTTATTCCAATAGGAGAACATGTTAATCTGATTTTCCATACTGTATTCCTTTTTTCTTTCGTATTTGTTTTTTAGTTTAATTTAACAGTTCTATTAGTAAAAACCTTTAAAAACTTCTAGCATTTAGAACCACGAAATATGGTTAAACCCACATGTTCTTATAAAATAAAATTTAGTTTCTCTTGTATATCATTCTCATTTTTAACTTACCAAGATAGGTGATTAGAAGCAAAATGACAGTCAAAATACTTATGTGCAGTACTATAGATATAATTTAAGGATAATCCAGTAGCTTATATGCAAGCATATTCCATTTGCTTATGCACACATATTCACATACACAATTGTAATATGCCTATACATCATACAATGATACATGTGTTTACATATCATATGTATTCAGGATGAACCATGCTGAGGCTGACAAAAACTCCTATCATATATTTTGATTAAGATCTAAGATAGCACAAAGCAATGTTGAGGCTTTCACATTCTATTTTCTTTTTCTTTTTATCCAAGAAACTCATTCCCAAATATTGCCTGCAATATTTAATATGCCTATTTTTTGTGACGTGCTCAGCATATATATTATGCAACAGAACTGCATTTTAAATGCAGATTACAGCCAACTTTATGCAAGTCTATCTTCTCATTTCCAATTAAGCTTGCACATGTCAGCCTCTACCATTTTTCCTCTTTTGTATTAAGGAAGCCACAATGCTTATGTATCTGTGAGGCAACTAGAAGCAGAATCGTCATTTCCAGGAAAGCACATTTGGGGAAGGAGAAAAGATTCATCATTGCTTCTGGTCTCTGGTGGCAGAAAATATTGTCTTACGAAGATGACGACAATGACATATCCCTGCAAATTACCAACAAGAGACTGTATGATAACTACAAATTTTTTTGAAGCATATATCACTGCCTGTCGATGATGACAATGCCAACAAAAACTTCTACTTTACATTCTTAGAAAATAAATAAATAAAAATAACAAAAATATGCAGGATAAACCAGGTATTTCAAAACAAATTATAATATAAAAAAAGAGTTATCTAACAGAAAAAGGATTAGTATATTTTTGAAAAAAAAATTGTACACATGTTCAACTTAGAAAAAGAGAACAAAATTATTCAATAAACCTGTCCTAGGCGTTTATGTAAGCTTGGAAGTTACAGCATGCTTGGATTAGGGTATTCAGTTCAAGAGTGCTATGATACTAAATGTTGGAGTGACATTGTAAATATTCTTGGTCAGCCACTCCAAGATGACATGACCAACATGGGAAGGAGCAGAGTCCTGCTGGAACATGTACAGCCTTCCTTGGGCCACCTACTCAATCAAGAGCTTGATCACTGTTTTCAACATTTTGATATAGGTAGTGGCATTAAATTTGAAGCTTTGTAGAAAGAATTGGTACAAAAGGACATGGCTCTCACTGCTCACAATTGCCATGATTATCATTGATAACTTGGTGTGAATTACTACAGGTAGCTCTGTGGTATCCATACACAGCCATCAGTTGTTCTTGTTCACCTTCTGGTTTGAATCAATTAGGTTACTCATGCCACAAGCCCAGCATGCCTTATTTCCTGTGTCAGATTGGAAACTATCATGTTAATACTCTTGATACATCTAAAAGTGAAATGAGAAAGTTAGAATACAGTCTCTTGTTGGTAATTTGCAGGAATATGTCATTGTCCCGTAGTATTATGACAAAATATCTTTCATTTGTGGCTCACTAAAGCCATATTGTCAGATACATAGCACATTCCTATAATAATTCGCTATCTCACAAAAAAAAGCACTATTTAGAATTCTTGATTTTTTCTTATTGGCTACGGATTAACACACCTCATGAACAGATCTTGTTCATGAAGTGATTAATACAATGGTTCCCAAACTATGCACCATGAGATGACACTATGTGCTCAATGAAAAATTATATGTAAAATCAGCATAAAAGAAATAACTTCCATTGAAAATGGTCTAGAGCCTACACATTAGACACATTTTTTCTAGAATTTCTTTAAACCTCAACCTTGAAACAAAACTACAGAGCAGAAATCTCATCAAAGGGATAAATACCTAGGCTGTCCTCCTGATAAGATACTTGGAACCATTCTTAAAGTGGACCACAGAAGAATTTCAACAAATGGACAAGAGAATAAGAAAACATGACAATAAATAAGGCCTTACATCCCAAAGATGACGTAGAGAGACTGTATCTGCCAAGAAAAGTAGGATGAGGACTTACCAGCATTCAAGATAGTATTGATGCATCAATATAATGACTAGAAGACTACATAAAAAAGTGCAGAGGAAGACTGATTACAGTCACCTGAAACAATAAAGATAACACAAGCATTAACAGAACAAAAATAACCAGAAAATAAAAATAGGAAAAAAAAACACTGTATAGATATTTCAAGTGATAAACAAGTGAAATCTCACATGAGAAGACTTGGACATGGTGAAGAAAGGGAAACCTTAAGAGAGAAATTAAATCCCTTCTGATAGCAGCACAAAACAACACCACAAGGACTATGTCAAAGCAAGAATAGACAAGACAACAAGATAGCAGATGTAGACTATGTGGCGATAAAGATGAAATAATCAATCACATAATAAGCGAATGCAGTAAATTAATGCAGAGAAAGTATAAGGCTAGATATGACAGGGTGGGCAAGGTGATCAACTGGGAATTGTGCAAGAAGTTTAAATTTGACCATATGAACAAATGATATATGCACAACCCAGAATCTGTCCAGGAAAATGAGATGCACAAAATTCTCTGGGATTTTGAGATACAAATGGATCATCTAATCTCACCCAGATGACCAAACCTAGCAATAGCCAACAAAAAAAAACCTGCCAACTAGTGGACTTTGCCATTCTGGCTGAATAGAGGGTAAACTGAAAGAAGGTAAAAAGAGAGATTAATACCTGGACCTTGCTGGAGAATTGAAAAAACTATGGAATATGAAAGTGACATGATACCAATTGTAATTGGTGAGCTCAGTACATTCACCAAAGGATTAGTACAGGGACTGTAGGATTTAGACATAAGAGGATGAATGGAGACCATCCAAACTACAGCATTGCTGAGATCGGCTAAAAAACTAAGATAAATCCTGGAAACTAGAGGAGACTTGCTGTCTCTCAGACTCCAGTGGAAAACCATCAGCTAATGCTGGTATGAAAAACTTACAAATGATAAAAATAAAAATAATAATAATAAAGCATTCTCTTCTTGATTGAGCCAATAACTTTTCAGCACAAATTTGGAAAGCATTTGACAAAATTAGAACAGAAATTAAACTTATTTTCTATCATGAAACACAGATTATGATTGGGTTCAAGATCCTTTCATAAAAATACCATTTGATATTTGTTTGAGATTATCTATAGCACATAAAAATACCATTTGTTCAAGATCCTTTCATAAAAATACCATTTGATATTTGAGATTATCTATAGCACATAAAAATACCATTTGATATTTGTTTGAGATCATCTATAGCACATGACTGTAGATTTAAAATTCATCAAAATAGTTACTTATTGATATTTTAGATTTCTATGATAGAAGAATGTCCTTCAGTCACTAAAGAAATATTTGGATCTGGTTTTCCACTTTATATTTATGAGAATTGAGATTTTCTTCTCTTAATAACATTTAAGGCAAAAGAAAGTAGAAGACTACTATTTATTGAAAGGAATATATAGTCTGATTGTCTTATGTATAACTTAACAAAAAAACACCAAGACCATATTTCTTATTGAAAGAATTTACTTGATGAAAACATTATTAATAATGTTCTGCAGTTTAGGTCATCTTTAATAAACTAAAATGTTTAAATACATTTTTAATTTATATACAAAATATTTTTGATGCTTCTACTGTGCACCTCAAGAAAGAAAATTTGGGAACTACTGTGTTAAAGTAACATACATAAAAGATGATCTTCCAAGCTCTAATATGTGAGTTAATGTCTCATTGGAAACTATTTCTTTATTTCTGATTTTGTTCAGTTTCCTTTGGTGGTCAAAGAGATTATTGACTTGCAGTTTTGTGATAAAAAGCAACAATAATAAATGGAGTAAATCAAGTACTGTAAACCCTCATGATAACAAATAAATTGAGGTGAGTAGTCATCAAAGCCAAAAGTTTCTTATAACTGATGCTTGCTTTCATTTGGTAAACAAGAACTAAATTCAGTAATTCACCTCGTTTCCACAATACAAACAGCATTCTTTTCTTCTAAGCATCTCTCTTACACTATCATGGCTAATACCTCAACTTTAAACTAAGCATGTTTTCTTTGATCTTTCTCACTTTCACTTCCTCATCATAAATATTGCTGGTTACATCATCATACTGTGACAATGTCTTTTCCTTACCCAGTGAACTAGTTTAAATTACATTCATAAACAGATATTCAAATATACAACTTTACTTCTATTTATATTTCACAGGCTAAATTTAAGTTACATTTAGGTTAGTTCATTCTATATTGAGATCAGATAAACACTATTGCTCTCAGTATCCCAACAGCCATAACACACATGCATGCCAGAATTCCATTACACAATATATTCCATCAGTTTTGGAATGTTTGTGGTTGGTAAATAACAAAGTTCTTTATAGCTCAGATGTTTCCTGTATTTATTGAACCTTGTTCAGTAAATCCCAAATCAGTTCAAATGGATCCACAAGTTAATTAAAGCTGAAATTCAATATATAAAGGTTCATTATAATGATGATTTACAGTAATGAAATAATAGTAATACTGAAGGGTTTATTGATCTGGTATGTTTTAATGAAAAGCAACAATAATAAAACTACGAGGAAAATAACAACACACATATCCATTCTACATGAGACATAAAGAATGAACATAGGCATTATCATGATGAATGTGATAGCTATACAGTACACAAATTCCTTCAACTGTATTTCACTGCTGAGTGAGTAACTGCACATAAAAGTGTCTGTTTTTGCATGTGCAGTCATGTCCTCACTGAATAGTTGTCAAATTACACTGGTTCTGGAAATATTCAAAATGGCTGGATACTTTGAAGCCAAACTTTGCATGAAGGAAGCTAAATACTTAGTTGTTTAAAATTTCAAAGATACATTATCTATTTATACATTACTAAAATTCTGCATAATGTCAGAGTGGAATGCTGCAGAGTTTGGTAATAATACCTAATAATATCTGTTTTGATTTTATTATGTTCCACTAGAAAAAAAATCCTGTTATTGTTGGTTTAAAAGAAAATCAATTTTTTAGAAAAAATTGGTCGGCATGTGTTAATTTATGGGAGATACTGTTTAAGTGTGTATGTATATATTTATACATATTTAATGGAAAAAATTCAATTCAGTGGTTCCATTATAGATTTATTTCAGGTTTAATGACCCTCGTCAGAGAGAGTTTGATACATTACAACTTAACAGTTTAAACCCTAGACTATTTTCCTCAGATCATATATATATATATATATATATATATATATAACCCAGCAAAAACTTCACATCATAAAAAGCTTTTTTTGAGCAATACACTTTAAATACTCTTACAGAATAAAGCAACTCATAGTCCTATTTACAAGTGAAGAATAATTTTATAGGGGTCATAATTTGTACTGAATTTAATTTTTTAATAAGTTCACTGGGTTTTCTCATATATAACTCTAAATTGGTGTCTTATTTTCATAGTTTATTGAAAGTTGACAAACAAGTCAATGTTAACAGTACTTTCTTGTAGATGTAAAATTCTTCAAACATTAGATGTATTTAAATTAGTTCTATTGTTACTTGCATTTTTACTCAACATGTGAATTTTGATTACCAAGCAAATTAACATGCAAAATTCTGTTTTCCCTTGCCCTGAGAATTAACATTAAAAATCTGGATTTTTGCTTGTCAGGAAAATTAACATTCAAAATCTATTTATTAAAACATCATTGAAATGTTGATTGTAAGTTATACAGGTTGACTAAAAGCTGACCCAATATAAGTACACTGAATCAACTCTGGTTTGATCTTCAGTTCATGATCCTTCATATGCTGTTTTATGACAGTTATATTTATTATTTCATGATTATGTTTTATTCTTGTTTCATTCAAGTACAGAAATCATTGGAGAAATCTAGAGCAATAATATAATTATATCATAATTAATAGTCTTTTTCTTTTGCCACCATATTTTCTAATTTTCAGTGCCACATTTTCCATAAAATAAACAAAAGAAAACAACAGCTGTTTATTTAAAAAAAGAGGTAATTCAAAACCTCTAAATTACCATGAAATATTATGACAATCAATGCCAATTTAAGAACAATACAAAGAACAGTAGGAGGAAATACAGACTAACAAACAGAAGGTAGTACAAAATTTGACTATATTTTCATATGGCATGATGCTAGGAATTTGACTGTAATCACACAGAGCAATGAAAGGATTAAAAGAAAATGAAATTAATTTTCAAGCTAAAATCAGTTAGTACAGAAATATTCATGTTAAAAAAGGTCTATCTAATCTAAACTGTCTTTGTGATTTTAAAATTTAATTACATAAGAAGGGAGAAATAAATACCAATGTTTATTTGGAAAGATAAATGGATTTTTTTCTATCATAATAAAATCAATCACACACCTTACTTAATGTTTATAAGTAAAATATTATTGGTTACCTATACAACTTGGAGTAACACAATCAAAAACACAAAGATCACTTGTTCAAGCAAAATGTTGGATATTACTGACTCTTTACATATATATATAACTAAAATATTTATGTTTGCATCTTATATGTATATACGTATATAAATATATATATATACACAGACACACAGACACACACTAGGGTGAATAAAAAATTTTGCAATTTTTTTTTAATGTGAAGCAAAATTCACCAGCTCAGGATGCTTTTGCAGGGGCCATAAAGGTAACAAACCACACTTGACTGAGCTGCCATGCTCGCCTAATACTCTCTGAGTGCTATTTACTGCATTTGCTTCTATGGCTGGATGCACAGCTTCAAAATCTATGATTTAAACCTGCCTGACCTTAACTGATCATCGAGATTCTTCCAACTAGAGCAAAATTTCTTGAATATGAAAATTTCGTCACTGCCCACAAGGAAGCAGCTGCAGAGTGCATACCATGGGAGTCACTAGTAGTTAGGAAAAACAGATAACATGAAAATAGCATCCTTACTTAATAAAAGAAACCCAACAAATGCCAATGCGCAGAAACTTAAGAAAGCCCAGAGAGAACTAACACATACCAAAAAGAACAACAAGAATATATTCAAGGTCAGATCAATAAAATAAGAACCTTGATAGAAGATAGTCAATCACAAATAGCATGGAAGATGGTAAATGAAGTGACCAGAAAGAACAAAACTAAAAGCTGCCAGCTAAGAAGAATGAATACAGATGTAGAAAGAACATTTCAAGAGTCTGTTTGGAAACTCCCCTAAAGTTAATGATAAATCTATCACAAAAATTATTAATGGCCAACAAGATATCAAACTAGGACAGTTTACAGAAGAAGAATTTAATGTAGTACTGAAAAAAATTAAAAGCAGAAAAGCTGCAGGCCTTGACAAAATCCTTTAAAAGTATGGAAAACAAGGAAATTTGATGACTTACCCCTTTGATTTTGCAACACTGTATATAAACAAAATACATTGCAGAGATGAATAAAAGGCTGCATCTTGCCCTTTCCTAAGAAAGGTGACCTCAGAATCATCAAGAACTAGAGGCATAACGCTTATTTCTGTAACTGCTATGATATACAATGCTTTGTTTCTTAACTGTATCAAACCTGAAATTTAGAAAATTCTCAGGAAAAATCATAACAGTTTTCAGGGGAATTGATCCACAACATCACAGATTCTGACAATCCATCAAATTATTAAAGGAGTTCAGGCAAAAAATCTTGAGGCAACACTTGTTTGTAGATTTTTCCTAGTCATTTTATTCTATACACAGAGGGAAGATGGAGCAAATACTTCAAGCGCATGGTCTCTCCAAAGAAACTGTTTCTGTAATAATGATGTTTTATAAAAACATGAAAGCAATGGTCCACTCACCTGATGGTGACTTCTTTGACATTGTCACTGGAGTTTTGCAAGGAGATATATTAGCACTATATTTGTTTATAATTTGCCTAGACTATGTACTTCAAGCATTGATAGATCTAATAAAGAAAATGGCTTTATGCTCAAAAAAGCAAGAAGTAGATTATATCCTGCAGAAACTATAACAGACACAGACTATGTGAATGTTATAGTGCTTTTGCAAATACATCTGTCCAAGCCAAGTTCCTGCTGTATAGCCTGGGGCAGGCAGAATTACCTTCCACGTGAATACAAATAAAACAGAGTACATGTGTTTTGAAAGGGAGGAGCCATGTGAAATTAGTAAACAAGTTCACATACCTAAGCAGCAGTGTCTCATCTGAAAGTGATGTTAATATATGCCTAGCGAAGGCATGGATTGCTATTTATAGGTTATCGATCATATGGAAGTCTGATCTATCATAAAATAAAACGGGGTTTCTTCCAAGCTGTAGTTGTGTCAATATTACTGTATGAATGCACCAAATGGACACAGACAAAACGCATAGAGAAAAAGCTAGATGGGAACTATACAAAAATGCTATGAGCTATCTTGAATAAATCCTGGAAGCAACACCTCACGAAAAAAAAGTGTAAGGCCACTTGCCTCCCATCCCCAAAATCATCCAAGTAACACGAGCAAGAAATGTAGGACACTGCTGGAGAAACAAGGATGAACTCATAAGTGACGTTCTTCTATGAACCCTAATACACAACGTTCTAATCTTGGCCGACCAGCAAGAACTTATTTACATCAACTCTATGTTGACACAGGATGTAACTTGGAAGATCTGCTGGGAGTGAGAGATGATAAGGATGGATGAAGAGAGAGTCAGGAAAATTCATGCTGTCAGCGGGACTTGATGATGATGAATCTTATTGAATTTCTGAGAAATGAGGTATCACATGTAATCAACTTTAGTATGAATAAATAGAATAGTATGTACATTTCATGACCCACCCTCAGCTGGGACTGTAGAATACACGAACTACACTTCTGCAGAGAGTTAAGACCTCTGACCATATGTTGGCCGTGGGAGGCAACTCATAATGCTTGAGGATGGAATCCTGGTGCTTGAGCAGTCAGAGCCCCGGCAACCAAAGTAGTTACATGACTAGCAACACCCCACTTTGACTCTTACTAGACTAGACAGACGGTGGGAGAGACGTGATCCAATCACTCAATAGTTAATGTCAAGCTCTCGCATCTATATGAATTTCATAACCGTATTCTTCAAATTACTCTTGTGGCTAACAAATACCCAACTCTTTTTTTATTAAAAAGATACTAGAAAGCAATGGCTAAGGATTAATCTCATTGAGATAAACAATTATCTTGAGTATGACATTAAACTGCATCTGATAGTGAGGATCCAGTCTTGGAGTTAGAGGAATTTGGAGCACCCCTTCATTACCATTACTCTCATATCCACTCTGACCCGGAGTGGTGGCGCCTGTTGGAGTCCAATTATGGGTCAAATAGAACTGTTCAATCATTTACTAAGGATTATTATCCTTGACTATTTTAAATCATACAGATGTGTGCAAATTGTTCTTATTAGATAGGAGTAGATGATGAATAGAATTACAAATGTTAAATAGAAGTACTTGAAATCATTTAACTGTGTGCAAACAAATGAAATCTACCTTGTTTAAAAATAAAGTTACCAACAAACTATTCATATATATATATATATATATATATATATATATATATATAAACAAGAATTAGCATTGAATAATCCACAAGGGTTGAGATGCTATTAAACACCACCAAAGATTTCATGATTCCTAGTTGGGCCAAGAACTTTTCATCATCGTCTCATGCAAGTACTTGTAGTCTACAGTATTTGAGTAAACATTAGCCAACCAGATACTACAATAGTAAATATAAGACCTAAGAGACATTTTAGCCATTTTGAGGGAAAAAAAGTGACGGGATCTTATGAACCATCAAATATGGCAGTTTGTAATTAATCTTATAGAAAAATGCTTGTGAACTGTCATGGCATCTATCAGTGAGATTATGGATGTGTGCCTGCATTTCAGCACAAGTTTGGGCAAAGTTGTATAAAAGACCAGCAGCTACCCAGGTAACATATCTTCTCTTTTCATGATACCAATGTTGTCGAAGGAAAGGGCAGGGTACCATGGAAGTCACAAGAATTAGGTTGTCTTAAGGATCCCAACTTCTAGTTTTGAATTCAAAATTTCTTTTCTCTTCAACTAGTTGGCCTAGCAAGTTTAGAGAGCCTAATCTTCCTTGCTATTTACTCATAGCTTGGAGGAAGAGATGAATTTACGTCTTTCACAGGGATATTAACATAAAATGAAATGCAAACAGCCTCAACCAGGAATTGAACTTGGCCCACTGAATCCATTTCCTACAATGATAACCATAACATCACCCACGTCTTCCCTAGTGAACTAAACTATGATAAATGTAGCTATTGCTATCAAATATTCATGTACTCAGATTATTGTCCTCATCTGGAGGTTTTTTTTTTTTTTAGGGGGGGGTTGTCACAATGTTTCATTCGTAGTATATCCAGCTTTCTTCAGGTGTCAGTTATAATAGGTAACCTTCTAAGAATTTTAGATTCAAGGAGGTAAATTGTTCTCATTCTGCTTTCTATGCTTAAGGTCAGAAGGTACAATAGCTGGAACGGTGTGACTATAATAATAATCGAGATGAGTGCACTAGTCCGAATACATCAGTAGACAATAATGAATAATTCCTCAGCTAAAAATTCACTCTTTAGAATTGTCTTTTTTTTAAAAAAGAGGGTATAGAATATGAGATTTGATAAAAAAAAAATCCTATTTTTCCAGTTGCATGAAAAAGTGTTATAATTCGTATGCGTGTGCGCGCGTGTGTCAAGGTGGAGAGAGGAAAGATGAGGAAAATTGCCAACTGGAGAAAGAGGAAGAAGCAAAAGAGAGAAGTGTAAGGATTTTGCCATTGAGATAGTTTAGTTACATTCACACGTAGTGTGGGACATTAGCATGCCATGCCTTATTACGAAGGCACAGAGGAGCGAACGGGAATTAAGTAGGGAAGCACGTACAGTACACGGGTTCAAACGTGATATCAAATGAACAAGGGCTCCACACACATTAATACACAAGTACGCCACTCCTACTCACACCACAAAAGTGGAGAGCCGTAAAAAGAGAAAGTAAAATTATTACACTTCGTTCATCATTTACACACATTTACAATGTCACATGTACATACGATCTGTGTGCGCGCAGGGCTCAGCACGGACTACGAAAACTCTGTAATTTCTCTCTTCCTTCCGAATAATAACGTTTAAAGAGAAGAAATGCAAAACCATACCAAGTGATTTTATGCACATACTTTGTACGAATCTCAAAGAGGTGTGCAAGAACGCAAATAAACAAACACACGCCTGCACATACACAGGAATATATATAGACACAGGACCGAAAACCAAATCATTAACATTCACGACCAAGAACACTGGCAGATCTCTGTAATAAAAACAACTGCAATCCAGATATATTATAACTCAATCTATATACACATTCATTACACAATGAGAGACTCATTATAAAATAAGGATACGTCAATAAGTCAGTTGAAAATCATTTACACAACAATTATTTTGTCAGTATAATCTCCTTCCTTAATTCAGTAGTGAATATTAGATTGAATATTATACAGTGAAAACTTCCGATCAGAATTCCAGCGAGTAATTAAGTATCAGGCTACGGACTTATTGGTCCACTCTCGTAGATTTTATAATATAGTTAAAAAGGCAGCCGACGTAAATGATATTATTTCAATCCACCATCTCATCAACTAAAAATGACTTGATGTTAAAACTCAATGGTCAGTATTTGCCGCAAGAAATTTATTTTAGATGCGGTCTATTATTATCATCAAAGAAACTTTTGTAGAAAACAACAAAGTTAACTTTCAATTGGCATGATGGTTAGCGTGTTCGACAATGGCCCGGGAGACCTGGGTTCAATCCCAGGTGGAGTCATACCAAAAGACTCAAAAATGGTACTTGATGCCTCCTTGCTTAACACTCAGCATTATAAGGTCGGGATCAAGGGTAAAGTGGAGCAATCCAGGGAAAGGAGTAGCGCCCTCCTCTACACCTCGGTGTATTAGCTATCGAAAAGGGAGCCTTCGGGTCACCCTCAACTAAGGTCGCCAACATTACTTGACTTTTTTCTTTCATAATAAAAAAAAAAATGGCGATTTTAATTCCTTCAATATGTTAATCGAAAGACCAGGATCAATTTGTGTGAAGAAATATAGCAACACACGGCGAAATAAGGTTTTGAACAAAAATTAACAAGTATTTATCAACCACAATAATTTGAAATAAAATCTATTACAAAATGTCATATATACATGCAATTCAGGTGCGCGTTAGGCTCAACGCGGACTACAAAAACTTAGTAATTCCCCTCTGCCTTCTGAATAATAACGTTTAAAGGGAAGAAATCAAAAACAATGCAAGAGAAAAATGAACAAATTAATGAAGTAATGAAACTAGGCACAACCATTCGTAAAAATATATTTCTTTAAGATAGGTATAATTTCACAACAAAGCAATGCATCAATATTAGTAGAATTTATGATTGGCCATTGCTGTGGCTTCGGTCATTAAAAGTTCATAATATGAATTATGTCATTGAAATTCAAATATTACATTCACGACAGTGGAAAAGGGTTCATGAAAATATATTTGTCGTTTTAAAAAGATTTTGAAGTTCTACTGTGTGCGCCTAGCAAGTGTACGCATCGAAATACAATGACTTTCACGTAGTAACAAAAGGTTAAAATATTTTAACATCTCGCATGAGAAATAAACTATTTAGTCACTACGCAGACGTAGTAGTGAGCAAGTGTGTGTGTGTGTGTGTGTGTGTGTTTCTTTTTAATTTCATTGTGAATCAACCACACTCAAATTCTTATGGATGAGTGTCTTTTCGCCAGTACCAACACGTGTATAAAATTGAAATGATTAAACCAACGTTAAAAATGTTAATTTTTTTTTAAACTGGTGAAAATATTGGTCATTAATATTCTAGAACGCACATGTACACAGAATATTGCACAAGTAGTTTATAAAACCAAATAGTTGGTTTTGTTGTGATTTGCATAGCTTATGTATCTACTTGTGTTAGAAATAGACTTATTTGCGTTTTAAACCACTGTTCTGTCAACTAAGACTTCACTGATTTTAACTCAACATACCATGATCATCTTTTTCTGTGTTCGTTTACTGTTAACTAGTCGCTTTAAAACAAATTCAAGCCATACTGCAATATCAGCTAAAATTTTGTCGTAGTTTAAGTTTAGGGTCAAATGTTTAAAAAGGAGGAAAACAATTTAGTGGGTTTGTTCGGCTCTTCCCCCCCCCCCACAACAATTTATTACATAAACTGTTCCGAATAAAGAAAGTGTTCTTTCTGTAAGTTGAAAATCTGCTAAAGTGTTGTCAATTAATTTCACTGACAGAAAACCCATTCTGAGCACAAAATTTTGAGTTACATGTACAGTCTATAGACTGGTTTTTAGGTGGAATATTTCTCCCACCTTTTATGTCTTACTGTCGACCTCACTTTTAATTGCAGCAATAAATACAAGCATAACACAGAACTATAATTTTGTGAGGACTTATATATAAATGAATGTCGAGAGGTTGCAGGGGAGGAGGACCTTTTTATATCTAAAGGCCACATAGAAATTTATTGTCTATTAACCATTTTTAGTATATCTAAAATAAAATCTAAATGTTTAAATTGGAAATTTAATCTAAAGCTCTAGTCATGCTTTTCGAGATTACTTTTTGTGAGAAAGTATAGGTATATCAGGTTCTTAAATGGAAGAGCGCAATTTTAATTAATCTTGCAACAAGGCTATGAAAGGCTGAACTTGATAGTTTAGAAAAACGTATACAGCCTTAAACCCGCATGTCCCCCACCTCTAGAACGTTTATGGCCCCTAGTAGTCACTGTCCATACTACAAATGTTAACAACACACTTTTTTTTTAAAAATAAGTATTAATTTTCCAATGATTGGTTTCCGATAACTTAATTTTCATATGGAAAAAGTCATGGAACGTAGTTTGTAGAGAAGAGGAAAATCTCGTATTTTGTTTTGGCGCGCTATTTAATTCAACACTGAATTTCACCCAATCAGGATGACTTATCCCATTCAGCCCGGACCTTCTTTTCCGGCTAGCAAAACGGGTGAGCGGCCAAACACACTCTCTTCGGCTTGAGACGGCGACCAGAACGGACGTGTCTCTGGTCGCCCCTGCTTAGCGATGCTCTTTAGCTAAACAAGCCACCCAGTGTGGACATATCACTGTGGCTTTAACCCTAGCAGCAGCAACATGGACACTCAGCGAGGGAACCTTCTAATTTATGGATTCTTTGCGTCTAATATATTTTAGACCGAGGAATCCCAATTGAATACGAATTAGATACGTTCAGCATGCCTTCCACAAGCACCACAAAAATTTACTATGTCGATCCGAGCGCCACTCCGCTCTCGACACAAAACTACACTGTGACTTTGAATACTTCCCTCACACGTCCAACGACACGCTGCCATTTCCAGCATCCCGCTAAACCATTTCGTCTCAAACATCCAACAAGCCTAAACACCACGAGTCTTGCAGCACCAAGAACAAACCTCCACAAAGCTGCTAATAAAAACTTTCGCTGTTGTGTGTTGTTAAAGAAAAGTCTCGTAATTCATTTCTGTTGCCATAAAATATATAGTGTTAGGGAAATTAATTAATTCCCTCAAAACCGCTATAAGTTCATAATTTCGGCTTCTGGAGAAGAAATTTTTTGCTAAATGTCTACTTTATATGGTTAATCAAACAAAAATATCCTGTTCAGCTAATATGACGGAAACAAAGTGAGGATCCACTTTAACGTTACACTTATATTGCCAATGAAGTAAACCTCTCTCAAAAATTTTGAATATTTTGGAATTTCCAAAAACTAATATGCTAAAATATGTTGAAAGATCCCATTAGTAACGACAGAAATTTTGATGAGCTCTAGAGCTCTTGCCATGCTTAAGTTAAGCGATTACATACAAACGGACAAAAAAGACATTTGTTGAATCATAGTATTGTAAAGATTATCCATGCCACCCTCACAGAAAACAGTCAATGCTCTGCCTTTGGACAAAAGGTGGCTTGGTAACTGTTGATCTACTCAGAAATCGCTTCTCTATTGCACTTAGATGAGGTCAAGAGCACGCATTGGTGTCAGCGGCTAAAGTGTTCCTCTAATGTGGTCTTGTGCCAGCTAAGCGAATTTAATATCTGCGTGTTGGAGAGGTGGAAGGAAGAAGAATACAGAAACCTAATGAAACGGCAACTATTATTGTCATTTCATATTTACCTAGGCAGTGTTGGGTGTGAAGGAATGACTAATAGCTTTACTGGGTCTTCAGTCTCAACAACAATTACTTATTCTAATCTATCCTGATTACTAGCATCACATGATTTGATAAAGGAAATAGGAATAATGAAGGCGTTGAAGTTTTAAATCCCTCACCCCAAAAAGAAAATAAACACTTTTTTTTCATGTTATTAGGGTTTCTTGTGATTTCGAGAAAAAATAGGAAAACAATTTAACTTTCTTTTTAATGACATCAACGATATTATCAGAAAACCAGGAAAAACGAAATGTTATAATTCATTAAATGTCCATCGGCACTGCAAAAGTTCCGCCATTTTTGGCCCAATTTCAACTAAACTTTCAAGAACTGTGAGTCATACTTAAAAGGTTTTCAACTGTACAAGGAGATCCAGCTCAGACTGGTTTTTAGGTGGAATATTTCTCCCATCTTTTATGTCTTACTGTCCACCTCGCTGTTAAAGGGTGTTCGTCTCACTTCGAGTTCGGTAACTCACTCTCTTGGTCATTGTTATGAGATACAGATACTCTCTGCCGTGGCCAGATGTCGTGACAAGAGGGAATCCATTTCATCTCAACAGTCGGTTGCACTCCCCTCCCCGCCAAAAATAAAACTTAGAAAACCAATTTTTAAAAAATGCTAATATTACCCACCAAGTTTGAAGAAAAATAAAATATCTATTCGCAATATTCATTAATTTTTAGGTTTTTTTTTTAGAGTATCTGACATCTTCAAACGAAACTGAAATCGTCTTCCGTACCCCACGTTCAGTGATAAACGATAAAAACAAATAAAACATCTTTAAATTCGAATAATTATTCTAAACTTTAATAAAGCGAAACTCCGGCCTTTATTTATTTCTGATATTGACCACCTTCAACCAATATGTAATATGGATAAGTACTGCTCGTTACTGAAAGTAAAAAAAAAAAACATCACAAGATATTCGAGTGATGATATTATTGTCAGTATCTTTTTAATTGCTCATCCGCTATCGATTTTTTTGTCTTCCTATTTTTAATAATAAAAAGAAAAGAAAATTCCCAACAATATTTTTGTATAATTTTTTTCTTCTGGTAATCCGAAATCCCCATCCTCACCAACCCCATCACAAATCAATACAAAGAAAAGAGAAAACAAAAACAAAGTAATTATTAGGATCAGAAATCAGTTACGCCATCAATCCCTTTAAATCCAAACATTGCCCCTCCGCCCCCTCTCTCTCACACACTCACTCACACACATTTAAATCATACGATATTAATTAAAAATAAAGAAAAAAATTTAATAATTCATTATTCAACAATTGTGCGTGGGGCAGAAATTTGAATAAAATGTTTAATCATTGATTAATCAAAGCTGAAAGCAGTTGGAGAGGTACGTTTTTTTTGTGTTTGTTTTTAACAAGTTCAAAAGTTGTCTGAGCAAACACCTGTTATGTAAAAAAAAAAAAAAAATGTGCGACATAAAATGATATTCCAATAAAAGAAAAAGAAAAGTCATTGATTTACTGTACTCATCAAAATTCACGAAATAACAATATACACCGTATTTCTCCAATTCACAAAAGTTAATCCTGCGTCCTACAGACTGCAGATTATTATTTTACTTTAAAAAGATAGATAGATAGATAGATAAATGAATAATAATTTATCGTCAGCACCATCATGTTTATCAAGATTTTGCAAATCAAAACTGGGTTGTGCCCTTGCAAGTGAATCCACCGCGACTCCGGAAAATACGGTGCCTTCTCTTTCATTTAATTCTTTTAGATAATAGAGACCAAAACAAAAATATTTTACAAATGTATACAGTACGAGTTACGTGTTTTGTTTTTGCTTTTTAATTCGATTATAGTCAATAAAAAAGTAAAATGTATTTGGTTAAATATAAAAACATTCGTAAATATTTTCCGTTGAATGGGATTTTAACGTTTAATAAAGAGTTAAAGTTAAGTAAGTAAAAGAATAAAATTAGAAGGAAATGTGTCTATTTTTAAAGAAAGAGAACCAAGAAATTATTTTTCCTGACAATGAAATTAGTAATACGAATTTTCTCTGGAAAATAAATTTTTCTTTTTTATTTGATTTCAATAACTCATTGGGAAATTGATAATATTTTTTTGCAGAGAGACAACAAAAACAAACAAACAAAAGAACAACGTATTACCAAAAACTTCATAAATCTTTAATTTCGTGAAGAGAGTATTTTTTTATTGCCAAAAGAAAAATATTAAATCGAAGTCCGGTTTCAAGCAGTAGGCAAAATCATATTTAATAATATTTGATATCTAATGTAAGTATTTACACATCATAACTTAGCTTTGGCACAAGATCAGACGTATGGAGCACCCAATGAGAATCGAACTCACTTACATTCTGCTCGCCTAGATCGCAAAACGCGGAGTGTACCAGTAAGTGCTTATTAAGTACATAGCACGTTTTTCCCTTCCCGTTCAATTTCTACTTTTCTAAAAAGTTTAGTGTATGCTTAAGCACGAAGACCCTTCCTTAACAAAAATGTAAACAGTAAACATTTCGCCGTGGTCGCTATTACTCGTTTCCGCGTTTTCTATTTGAGCAAACGAACACACGAACACAAGCAAACAATAAACTTAGATGACATCTGATTTAGAGATTAAAAAAAAAAAACGTAACCGAAACTCACACACACACCAACACTAAATACATTCACACAAAACACGTAAGAGACGTCAGCTAATTTCGCAGACCATTTATTATAAATTATCAATAATGAATTTGTTCCTCAGCGGGAGCTCCACTTTTCGTGACCTTGTACCACGCTAATCCAAACTTATATCAGAGATAAACACACGTACACAAACCTAACGAAAAGTAAAGACTTTTTAGTGAACGGGGGTGGGAAGTAAAAATAAGCAAATATTCACAAAAAAATAGAACGAACACACATGCACACCGAGCGCTTCGAAATTTACGAACACGATCCAAACAATAACAGTTCAATCTATCAATACATCTTATGTATTTGTAAAATAAAATCCAATACAAAAACAAACAGCGCATCATATTCTAACTTTGACTACGATCACTTTCACATTTATAAAGCTTACACACACACACAGAGGTAAAACTAGGATTTCATATACTGATTTTCAAGGCAGACTCTCTTCTTCTGGAAAATTGGTGTTACACAATCTTCTATCATATTTTCTTTTTATCTGTCGATGTGCTAAATAAAGCAAAACTGGTGTGTGTGATACATATGCATACATATTAGAATTAAATAGTATTCATATGGTTGAGAAAGTGAGTAGTATATGTATAAACTTGCAATTGCATTTATATGATTGAATGCATGTAAGTGCATTTGGCATGGATAATATGAATAGATTTGTATTTTACAGAAATAATGTGTATTCATTTAATTGCTTACCAGCATAGTTACCATAAAATATCAAAGTATTACTTATCTAAGTTTCTGTTAAAAAGAAAAATTTCTCTGCTCTCAAATTCTTAATAAAACTTTTATGAAATTTGTATTATTTAGAATTGAAATCAACTTAAATCAGTGAATTTATTTTGAAAACCCAAATTTTATACTCAATTTTAATTGTAGAATTATTTTTAAACTACTGTCTATTCTCAAAGGAACTTTGTTTTAAAAAAAGTTAGATGTAAAAAACTATAAAAATCCAGAATTAAGTGAAATGTTAAAACTAAATATTCCAGAAAAAAATGAAATTTTAATCACGCAATCAACTTCTTGTCTTGTTGCTCTGAAGTTACAAAACAAACAAAAAAATACACAGGCTGAGAAGTATCTGATTTCTGTTTTAATTTTTTTTTAAATCTGCAAAGTGTTTTTTTTTTTTCTTTAAAATTTTCTTTAAAATTTTTAAGTCCTATGTTTTATTACTTATTGCAACTTCTCAATTACAAAAAAAATTTAAAATAATGATAATGATTTGGCTCATTCAAATAATTACATACCAGCATTAGACTAAAGTTTTTAAAAAGACTATTTCATAGACATTAGAATCTATCTAGAATATAACATATTTGTAAGTGTTCATGCCTCTAACCTAATCTATATAGTTTCAAATCACACCAGCTCTAAGTCGTTATTTTTTTTCATAAATCAGTTTGTTTCAGCATGACACATTTGAGTCAACAGACAAACAAATTTAATGACAATCATTTTTATATAGCTTTATTTAGATTTCCGTAAATCACTGAAGATATGAGTCTATATGTACAGCTATATTCTTGTGTGTGTATATTTCAGGTCTAAAAGATTTAAGCATTCTTAGTGAATATATTTTGCATAAATACCAACCAAATAATCCTATTTTTATTCCAAGATTCAAGAAGTTAAATATATACTAAATTTTGATTTCTTTTTAAAGATATACTTAAATTTAAGATCACCCTCTAGTACCTAACAGTTTTACACTAAGAACAGACATGGGCATGTATGAAAATTTTGTATACATTTTCAAACAGATTGTGCTCTAATATGTCATCTGGCCATAAAATATGTAAAAACTGTCATTTTTTTTCATCTAGGTTACATCTTTATTATTTATATATAGATATATGCACATTAAAGCGTATTTCCCTTGAGTGTAGCATATTAGAAGCACAAAGATTTTTGGATCTTAAAAATGGTTGTTATTTGTAAACAGATTTATGTTAAAAAAAAAAGAAAATCTGATTCAAAAACTTTATTCTGTTTTGGAACAATCGGTGTAAGAAATTAGTTCTTTTAATTAATATTCCATTTAACTCGAATCCACTGTTATATATATATATATATATATATACATGTGTGTGTGTGTGTGTGTGTGTGTGTGTGTGTGTGTGTGTGTGTGTGTGTGTGTGTGTGTGTGTGCTGACTAATTATGAAAAAAATTTATATTACATATTTTTTAACATAAACTCTTTCTTTGTCAATGCCCATAAGCCAATGCTTCTCTAAAGATTGAATATTATGCACTGAACATTCAAATACATTCTTGAGTTTATTGATACATCTCTATCACAAGTCATGTAAGTGTATTTAAAACTTTGATGTGAGTGCACATATATGGGTTTAAAACTATGTGTATGTCATAGTGATTTTTTTTTCTGTGTATAATCTTTATATTAGTGAATTGATGAATACAAGTGCGCATTAAGTAGAAAACTATATATATATATATATATATATATATATATATATATATAGCTATTTTTCTGTGCATGAATCTATACTTATGTTTTAGAGTGTATATATATATATATATATATATATATATATATATATATATATATATATATATATAGCTATTTTTCTGTGCATGAATCTATACTTATGTTTTAGAGTGTATATATATATATATATATATATATATATATATATATATATATATACACACACACACACGATCTCCTAAAATATATCATTTTGATTACCTGTGTATATTTGAAATAATATATACATATTTTTCTTTATATAGGCTCATTCATATAGTTGAGCATATTGTGATTTATACAGGTATATATTTATTTGAAAACTTGTGTGTGTGTGTGTGTGTGTGTGTGTGTGTGTGTGTGTGTGTGTGTGTGTGTGTGTGTGTGTGGAGAGAGAGAGAGAGAGAGAGAAAATATACACCCAAATTGCTCAGTTTCTGTAATGGAAGCAAAGCACACGAGTACGGAATAATTAATGAACCAGGAATGCCTAGGAGAAGAACTTATTGATTGCCAAGTATAAGTAAGAAATGATAAAATCCCTGCTGAATAAAGATTATTAAACTATGTAATATTCACGATGAAGCTTCATTAGAGGTGGAGTAATGTGGGGGAAGTTGAGGAGGAACTGTATGTTGGACAGAAGGAGATGAAATAGGAGGATCAATGACAATTACTCAGGCACCTTTTGTGGCTGCAATATATCCACTTTTAAAATGGCTCCCTTAAACTTTATTTAAAGGATTCAATATTTTTCACTCGTGTATCTAGTAAATAAATTAACAAGATTGCCTATATGTATTTTTAGGATGAATGTGCATATCTCTTTACTAATCTACTACCTTGTTTTTTCTTGTATTTTTTGTTTTTAATTTTTTTTTTTTTTTTTTTCATCTCCAATTCTCATTGCAAAGAGAAATTATTCTCTAGGGGCAAGTAGCAAATATTTCCAAAGATAGGAATCATGAAATAGAATCATTTTGAGTAAGGAAGAAAAAGAAAATGGAAAAGCTAAAAAAGATGAAGTATAAGAAACCAAATTTCCTTTAAAATGTCAATTTAGTTCAACAAAAGAAGAAAAAGAATTACCAAGAAAAACTGTCGGCCATATTTTCTGGTTTTTAATTTTAAAATTCTTCAGCCTTTATATACTGAGAGAGATTTTTAGAAAGTTCTTAAAGGTAACACTGTGTCGTGTTAACTAATACACAAGAATTGTTTCTACTGAGAGCTTTATGTGCTAAAAAATAAGATATGGTGAGATTCTAACAGTTTGGTTTATTTATTTAACAACATATTAATCCCTTATAGATTATTCTAATGCCAAAATTTCATTTATTTGTAAATGCTTGATTATATCTTTAACTATTTATATGGTTTCATGTATTCCTATTGAATACTAATAACTTACACAAAATTATATGGTTTCAAGTATTCTCATCTAATACAAACAGAACAGAGTGGATCTGGTAGAAATGGCAAGAAAGGAGTACTCCACACTCTACAAAATGCAGTTTATTGCCATACACAGGACACATAGTTTCTTTGTGCTAAGAATATAGCATGCTATTATTTAAGTCTTTGGTATTCTTTCTTTAAGATTAATATAAAAACTTACCTTGATCTTTGTAATATTCTGTATTAAAAAAAAACTTGCTATAATTGATTGTTAAAAAAAACATGAACTTTTTATCACCTCAAGACATTATGAAAAATGGCAGTACTTACTATACTATATGGGTTTTAAGATGGTCAGTGATGTTTATAAAGTATTTTGTGTAAAAATCTTTCATTTATTTATGTCTAACAGCTATCTCACTTTCAAAATCTAATATTACAAATACTTTCATCATGAAAGAACCTCTGGATAGACAACATAGCTTATGATGTATTTGTTCTTCTTGTTTGACAATTGGTGAAGATTTGCAGCCTCTCAGGATTTTCAACTTCAATCTGATCTTGATCTTTCAATATATTTTAAAACCTTTCAAGTGATGACCCAAACAATTGGAGAAAGTTTGGTTTGAGATCATGTCAAAAATGACAATGCCTTTAATATTCAAACATTTGGAGAATTATAATAAGATGGTTTCTAAACTATGTGTTATGATATGATGAAATGCAAGATGTAGCTATGTGCACTATGAAAACTATACAGTTGTATAAATTGTAATAAAGTAGTTGATAACTTTGAAAAAAAAATTAAACTTTTATTTTCCAACTCTAAAGACAGAGGATTATGGTTGAGTTTGAAACCCTTTCATAGATATTTTGTCAAATATTTACTTGAAATTATGCGAAGAAGAATTGGCTTCTATTTTTGGTGGCAGTGGACGAGGAATCAAATGATATTTTTTAGATTTCTGTTAAAGTGTACTCTTCAGTCATTAAAAATGCTTTAACTATTTAGATTCAGTTTTCCATTTGAGATTTATATAAATTGGAATTTTCATCTCTTATTAACATTAAATGTAAAAAATAGAAATATTTCTATGCATTGAAGAGGAAATGATAGTCTGTTTGTCTTATGTATGCCTTAACATTTGAAAATGCCATTAAGCAAACGTTAAGACCATGTTTTTTATTAATAATGATCTGCAATTTACTGAACAAAAAAAGGAAATAATCTCTATGTTCTGGAATCTGAATTATTTTTCTAAGCTAAAATTTTTAAATATCTTTTTTTAGATTTAAGTCTACAAAGTGCTCCAAAATATTTTGTTGCTGCATTGTGAAATAAAGCTTCAAAATTCTTGTTTTGATTCGCAACAATGAAACTATATTAAAAATAAAAGTGAATAAAAATGTTGTTTTTCTTTAAATGTTTCCTTTTTAAAAAGTTAAACTACTTAAAGAGTTCTTTAAGTGACTTAGTTAAAAAGAAACTTTGGTCTTTATATTTTGCTATATAACCAAAAAATGTTTGGTTGCAGATTGTTGAACACCGAATTTGATAAAATTTCTTATAGAGATATATTCTTTAAATATCAAAACTAAAGCTGTAATTATCAAGATAGAAGTGAACAATGAATAAAATATCAATTTTCTTGAATATAGTATCATTATCTTTCAACATACTTATTCCAGCAAGTTTTGATTATATATATGGTAGCTATACCATCATATTTCTTTTAATGCCCTCCATATCCTCAAATCTTACTGTTGAGATGAATTTTCAGTTTCAGAAACAAAAAATAATTACACTGAGCTAGATTGAGCAGCATGAAGGGTGCTTCACTTGCACAATCCTGTATTTCATGAAAAGGGTATTTTTCAAAAAGTAATGAGACTAGTTTTTATCATTAAGGGTTTTTGGACTATTGTCTTCATCTTTATTGTTATTTCCACAACATTTCAGCCGATATGTCCTTCGGCCTTCTTCAGGTGTTTGTCGAACTCGGGAACTTTCATGGAACTTCAAACTACATCCTTTATTAAATCCCCAGGGGTCGCCTGTTCTCATTCCATTAGCCATAACCAGGTACAAATGTTAAGTATTCCTGTATTGTTACTCGCCTGCAGTCAGAATTGAACCTGCAACCTCAAGATGATTGTCTCCTTAGAAGCTTAGGGAACTAATGCCTATAACCATTACGCTATGTGTCTTGTTGAACAGTTCAGAGCGAACTTTTGGAACTTATAAACTCAATGTTCTTACTTGACTAGTATTACCACTATGATGTATGATTTTTTTACCTGTGCTCATATTCAGATTTTTTTAAAAGTTTATAAGTCCCAAACATTCACTCTGAACTGTCTAGCAGTGAATGGTGTGGTGGCTACACCTTGGTGTAGTTGCTATTGAAAAGGGAGCCTTCTTACTTACTTTATATTATATTATATATATATATATATATATATATATATTGTTGTTGAGGGTGACCAAAAGGCTCTTTTTCAATACTTACTACACCGAGGTGTAGGGGAGGGAACTACTCCTTTCCCTGGATTGCTCTACTTTACCCTTGATATGTACCTAATATTGCTGAGTGTTAAGCAAGGAAGTATCAAGTACCATTTTTAAAGTCTTTGGTATGACATGACCTGAGATTGTACCCAGGTCTCCCAGACCATTGGTGAACACTCTACCCACTAAGGCATAAATGTATAATATATATATATATATATATATATATATGTTTTGGATGACAATATATACGCTCCCCCATGGGGGTTGAGCACTCTGGCAAAGGAATTGTCGGCCGCCGCTCGCATAATGCAAAGCTCTTTGAAAGAATTGAGCACTCCAGTAACCGATAGGGTATAAAAAATGTAAACAAACGGCTGCTGCTGTTGTTGCTAAATAAATACCTTAAAAATTCCCTTAGCCAACATGGTCCACTTGGTGGCCGAAAGGTCTGAGACTTAGTCTAACGCTAAGTTGGACGGGTTTCGATCCCGGCTTTGAGCGTCCTGCGTGTCTAGACACACTGAAGAGTTCTGATAGAACGAAACAGTCTGTCTGTGGATGACTATATATATATATATATATATAATGGTCATGGTGATCTTTTGATGGCCGTTTTTAATCTCATCTATAGAAGCCGCCCTTAGAGTGTTTGCCAATGGCCCAGAAGACCTGGGTTCAATCCCAGGTTGAGTCATACCAAAGACTCAAAAAATGGTACTTGATGCCTCCTTGCTTAACACTCAGCATTATAAGGTATGAATCAAGGGTAAAGTGGAGCAATCCAGGGAAAGGAGTAGCGCCCTCCCCTACACCTTGGTGTAGTAGCTATTGAAAAGGGGAGTCTTCGGGTCACCCTCAACTATGGTCGCCAACTTTACTTACTTTACTTATTAAATCGTAGGATTCATATGCTCAGGGCTTGGTTAGGGATGGCATTGAGCCATCAGAGGGTTTGTCTGCTTCCCATGGCTTTTAATGATTTTTTTCTTCCCCACCACTTTTAACTTCGTAAAAGTCCACAATTACTTTCTTTGTAAATTTCATCAGAGTCCTTATTTATGGTTCTTTGCATCCTTGTAGGCATTCTATTTTATGCTAACTTAGGTTTTCCATTTCTAATAAAGTCCAATAGTATTAGCTTCTCTTGACCAGGTTCAACTTTTACTGGGAATTACAGTATTTGTCTTTTGCATTTAAAGCACAGATAATATACAGCAGTGATTTTACAAATAAAAAAATATAAAATCATTCATGCATCTTAAAATGACAATATAGTAAAAGACAATATATCTGACCATTCGGAGAAATCAATCCATTAAATCACAAACTTTGACTATCCGTCGAATTCTAGAAGGTGTACGTGCAAAAAAACCTAGAGGCAACAACATTATTTGTCAACTTCTCCAAGGCCTTTGACTCCATACACAGAGGAAAGATGGAGCAATTACTACTTGCTTACGGCCTACCCAAGGAAACTGTCACAGCCATAATGATGCTATATAAAAATACAAAAATAAAAGTCCACTCCTTGAATGGAGACACAGACTACTTCAACATAGTAGCAGGTGTGCTGCAAGGAGACACATTAGCCCCATAACCTCTTTATCATCTGTCTTAGGACTACATGCTTAGAATATCTATTGATAAAATGAAAGACAATGTTTCAAACTGACAAAGGAAAGAAACATAAGATACCCCCAGCACAAACAAGTTACAGATGCAGACTACGCGATGACATAGTGGTTTAGGCAAATACACCTGTCCAAGCCAAAACACTGAGACATAGTCTGGAATGAGCAGCTGCTGGCATAGACCTTCATATCAATGCAGACAAAGAGGCAACAGCATCACACTAAATGGTAGTTCTCTGAAACTAGTGGACAAGTTCACCTACCTAAGAAGCAGTGTCTCATCTACCCAGAGAGACATCAAGACATGGCTAGCAAAGACATGGATAGCTATCGATAGACTATCGGTCATATGGGAAGATAGACATGACCGATAAAATAAAACGCAGTTTTTTCCAAGTAGCAGTCGTGTCAATACTGCTATATGGATGCATTACATGGATGCTAACTAAACATATAGAGAAAAAGCTTGACAGCAATTACACAAGAATGCTGCGAAGCAGCACCCCACAAGCAGCTGCTGTATGCCACCTACCACCCATTACAAAACTATCCAAGCCAGATGAATTAGACATGCGGGACACTGCTGGAGAAGTGAGGACGAACTCATAAGGACATACTCCTGTGGACCCCTTCACAGCAAAAGCAGGACAACCAGCTAGAACCTATATACAACAGCTCTGTGCCGATACAAGATGTAGCCTTGAAGAGCTACCAGGAGCACGGGAGAGGGCCAGGGAGATCTATGCTGGCAGCACGACATGATGATGATGATGATATATACATGTATATATATATATAAATGTTTAGCCAAATGAGTAGAGTGTTCGCTAATGATCCAGGAGACCAGGATTCAATCCCAGATCAAGTCATACCAAATACTCCATAGTATATTACAATATAACATATCTCATCACCATGATGTTTATTACGATTCTGGCCAATCATACTACTTTACCTATTATGTGTACAAATCAAAACTTTATTTTCTTCGTAATGCAATGATGGTATTTTGTTCCTTAGTTAAAATCACTACACACACACACACACACAACATATAAAGAAACAAATAGATTTTTTTCTCTGTCAATCTTTTTTGACATTGTGTCTCAAACATCCAGGAGACAACAAGAAATTTATTGCACGGCACATGTATCTTTATACACACACATACTAAATATCACTTATATGTCCACACACCATAATATGCAAATATAAACTACACACATGCACATATAAAGAGTTAATACAAATTTCGTTGAACATAATAGACATTTTCTGTCTACATATTTTCTTGTTGATCCGTTGGTATTGCTGTATTGCTTTTATCATATTCGGCAGGAATTGATTGATGTTTTTCCATAATTGTATATATCCCAAGTACTTTCTGCCCGACTTTGGGCCATCATCAGGAGAGGATCTATTACAAAAGTGATGTAACTTTTGTTTTTGCATTACTACTATGTAAGAGTGTCTTTACCGTTGGAGTGTATAACATTTGCTTTTAAATGGGTTTCTATAAATAGTATCAGTAGCTAAAGATATTTAAGTACATTAGCACTGGTTTGAAAATTAATTCTGTTAAGTGTCAGTTACATGTTTCTAATATGTAGTGCTTCGAGAATCTGTAGTTTTTGTTTATTATTTTGATGTTCTAATATTGTTGTGTTGTCGGTGACAATTTTTCGTAATTCTGTTGTTGGGCATGAATGTTTTTTTAAATGCTGAGCTATTGAACATGTATCAGAAAGGTGCATTGTAAGTCTCCTCAATAGGGTAGTTGAGGTTAAACCAACATATATATCATTATTATCAGAGATACAATCTCCTAAAGGACATTTAAATTGATATATAACGTTGGTTTTTTGCAAAACCCCAACTGAGGGAGAGGAATTATTTCTTATGACCAAATTGGAGGTTTTAAATTTATTATAATATATAATAAGTTTTATCTTTTAATTAGTATCAGTGGGGAGTATGTTTCTATGAATCAATGTTTTTAATATTTTTTCATCTGATTTATAATTGTAGTGCATTTGGTTACAGTAAAAAAGTTTGATATATGTTTTTGACAGGATGGAGTAGTACACTGTTTATTTCGTTGGTTAACATTTTTAATCATACGTTTAATTTGTTCATCAACAACATTGTTAGGAAACCCATATATATATAAATTATAATAAATTTAAAACCTCCAACTCGGTCAAGAAAATATGTAGACAGAAAATGTCTATTATGTTCAACGAAATTTGTATTAATGAAGAAATACTGCCAAAATATACATAAAGAGTTGTATACAATTCTAACATTCTTTAGACTGTATTTTCAATATTTTCATTATCTTTCTTCTCTGCCTGATGATTGTTGTTTATAAAACGTTATGAAATCTGAGGTTGCAGACAAGCTTCCATGCTATTAAATATATAGAAAAACTAATATATATTTATACATTATTATTATATAATAGCTCTATCACAGATATGGAGCACTCTCCAAATTACATTTGGTTAGCCACAAATCCACAAAGTGAGAGAGTTACAACCAACACTATTATTATAATATATATATATATATATATTTATTTATTTATATTTATATATAATTAGATACAAGATAGATAGATAGATAGATGAAAATACAAATTTAGATATAATATCATACATTTATATATATATATACATATTTAGATATAATATTATACATTTATATATATATACATATACATAGATATATTCAGTATACATTTATATATAGATATAGGCACAATGGGACCAACCCATCGGAGACAACTTTTCATTACCATTGACTGGATGCTTGGTAGACCTGCTTTCCCAAATACTTCTGTATCTGAAACATGGGACTCCCATTTGATTTGAAGTATCTGTCTCAGGTACTGTTGGTGGAAAAACTCAAGAAGTTTGAGTTGGTGTTTATAATATATATATATATATATATATATATATATATATATATATATATATAGATATAGATATATATATATACATTTAATGTACATTTTTATATATATATATATATATATATATACATACATACATTTAATATACATTTATAAGTATATATATATATATATAATATACATCTATATACATTTATATATATATATATATATATAATATACATTTATATATATATATATATATATATATATATATATATACATATACACATATATATATAATATACATTTATATATATATATATATATAATATACATTTATATATATATATATATATACACATTTATATATATATAATATACATTTATATATATATATATGATATACATTTATATATATATATATAATATACATTTATATATATATAATAGACATTTATATATATATATATATATATATATATATATATACATAATATACATTTATATATATATATAATATACATTTATATATATATATATATATATAATATACATTTATATATATATATATATATATAATATACATTGATATATATATATAATATACATTTATATATATATATATATATATATATACATATATAATATACATTTATATATATATATATGTATATATACATATATATAATATACATTTATATATATATATATATATACATTTATAAATATATATATATACATATAATATACATTTATATATATATATATATATATAATATACATATATATATACATTTATAAATATCTATATATATATATAATATATATTTACATATATGTATATATATACATTTATGAATATATATATATATATATATATATGATATACATTTATATATATATATATATATATATACACATATACATTTATGAATATATATATATATATGATATACATTTATATATATATATATATGATATACATTTATATATATATATATATATGATATACATTTATAAATATATATATATATATGTATATATATGATATACATTTATATATATATATATATATATGATATACATTTATATATATATATATATATGATAGGGTATTTTTTTTAAATACCCTATCCGGTGGCAAAAGCTGCTCGGTAGCGCCAGGAGTGGCAGTACCGCCTTAAGCTACCGAAACTGTGTTATCACCCTGGATGGCGGCTGATGAGGCTAGGGTATCGCACGTGCTTCCACACGTTGTATGATGAAAAAAAAAAAAAAAAAAAAAAAAATATATACACATATACATTTATGAATATATATATATATGATATACATTTATATATATATATATATGATATAGATTTATAAATATATATATATATATATACATGTATATATATGATATACATTTATATATATATATATATATGATATACATTTATATATATATATATATATATAATATACATTTATATATATGATATATGTATACACATATATATATGTTATATATATATATATATATACATATATATATATATATATATGTTATATGTGTATATATATATATATATATTAACAGCATACTTATGCTAAACTGAATTAAGTAAACTGAATAGCTTGAAATAGAAATGTTTTTGACACTTAAACCGTACTTACACTTAAACTGTGTGCTCATGCTTAACTGAATTATTTCAAATAGAACAGTTTTTCGACATTAAAACTGTATTTACACTTAACTGAATTATTACATATAACTGCTTGAATAGTTTGAAATGGAAATGTTTTTGACAATTAAACTGTGTACTTATGCTAAACTTAACTATTTTCAATAGAACAGATTATTTACATAAAAATGGATTTGGCGTTAAATAACCTACAAAGGTTGATATGCCATAAACCCAACAAACCAAACATTAGACAGATCTGTTTCGTTCTATCAGAACTCATCAGTGTGGCTAGACAGTAGCTTCCCGTAGCTGGGATCAAAACCCGGTTGACTCAAACACCAAGGCAAGCTTCTAACCATTCAGCCACAAAGAGCTATTAGCTTTGAAGTAAATTTTAAACAGTTAGGAATCACAATTACAATTGTTTTACATACATCCGTTCAATGGCTACCGAGACCTCAATTCATATTTGAAGAAGCTTGCAATATACGCTAATAGCAACACGATTACTTCTTCGCCAGAGAACTCAACCATATATATATATATATATATATATATATATATATGTGTGTTTGTGGTTCATTCAATATGTTTCCAGACTTTTTTTGTACAGGCATTTAAAATTGTCATAGACTCTTGAAAATTCAGTATATTATTGCTATACATCTTATGAGATGACTAACCAATATTAATGATTTCAGGTTCAAATCTACAGCTACAGTAGTAATTGGAATACACTCTACTAAAGTATGATTGACACAGCTGGTGAATTTCAAAAATGCAATCTGGATGTGAGGACACCTTAGAAGAATGATATGCAATAAAATTGTTTTAAACTTGGAAAAAATGCCACAGAAACGTATGAAATGCTTCAGACTGCTTTTGGAGCATTTTGCATGAATTGAGCATCAGTTTTTGAGTGGCATAAGAGGTTCAAGGAAGGCAGGGAGTCTGTGAGGGATGATGACAGGTGTGGGAGGAGTAAAGAAGTCAATACACCAGAGTTGATTGGCCAAAGGGTTAGGGTTACTATGTTAAGGTTTTAAGGGAGTTCAGGAAGAGAGTCCGTCGGAAGAGGCCAGCACTCTTCAAATCAGGTCAGTGGCATTTCCATCAGGGCAATGCACCAGTCCACAACTCCATCCTTGTCATAGACTATTTGACCAAGATGGGCATCAAGACAGTTCCACAGCCTCCCTATAGTCCTGACCTTGCTCCCTGTGACTTTTGGTTATTCCCTAAGCTCAGAGGCTGTCGTTGTGAGACAATCGAGGAGATGAAAGAGGCTGTGATGAAGGTCATTGACACGCTCACACAAGAGGACTTCCATGGTACCTTCCAGAAGTTGTTGGAATGGTACAACAAGTGCATTGCAGCCGGAGGAGATTACTTCAAAGGGGACTAGAGTTTCATGTGTGTACTATCAATAGAAGAGCCCATATGAAAAAAGTCTGGAAAATTATTTAATGATTCTCTTATATATATATATATATATATATATATATATTATGTAAATATATTCTTTATTTTATTTATAAATATACTATATTTATATATTTTTAGGCATAATATATATATATATATATATATATATGTGTGTGTGTGTGTGTGTGTGTGTGTGTTTCTGTATTCATTTAAGAAATTAATTTTAGAATACTTTCTTTGATTCCTAAGTTTTATTATGGTTTTATTTCTTTGATAACATCATTTTTCCCAATAAATCAATGTCAGCCATATTAATATCATTAATAATACTATTTTCAGTCTCTAAAGTGGTATTCTTTCACTTCCCTATCATTCATCTCACAAAACTATTAAAGCCTTAAGCGCCCAACCAATAATCTACAATAAAGGAATATTAGACGTTGGCTAATTATAGATGCATTTAAAGAAAGCTACCTTATATACCAGCAACAAATATTTTGGTTGAGATTGATATACAAAATAGCTAATTAGAGAAATATGGAAAACTATCATAGAATAGTGTTAGGCTGATACATGAGCAAAAAG